>CAUVYM010000188.1:7500-15000 GCA_963556165.1 Tipula helvola
AACAACCACAACACAAGAAGCATCACGGTGATCACCTCCGAGGACCTCACTAACATATTCAATCGGTAGTAGCGACGGGCGGTGTGTACAAAGGGCAGGGACGTAATCAATGCGAGCTTATGACCCGCACTTACTGGGAATTCCAGGTTTATGTGAACAGTTTCAGTCCACAATCCCAACCACGAAGGTGGTTCAGCGGTTTACCCGGTCTTTTTAGACTAGGAGGACACGTTGATACCTTCATTGTAGCGCGCGTGCAGCCCAGGACATCTAAGGGCATCACAGACCTGTTATTGCTCAATCTCATATTGCTAGACGCAATTTGTCTATTTAAGAAGCAAGTGTCTTATTAGGACAAACCACCAGGTATGACTCCACTTACAAACAACTCTTACGTATTAAAACCACACCTCGTTAGAAGCATAGTATAACAGAGGCAAAAATGTCTGTAAAGTTTCTACACCATAACCCTGCCGGCATCTAGTTAAGAAATTTGAGTCTCGTTCGTTATCGGAATTAACCAGACAAATCACTCCACGAACTAAGAACGGCCATGCACCACCACCCATAGATTCGAGAAAGAGCTATTAATCTGTCTTACTCATTTATGTTCGGACCTGGTAAGTTTCCCCGTGTTGAGTCAAATTAAGCCGCAGGCTCCACTCCTGGTGGTGCCCTTCCGTCAATTCCTTTAAGTTTCAACTTTGCAACCATACTTCCCCCGGAGCCCAAAAGCTTTGGTTTCCCGGAAAGCGACTGAAAGAGCCATATATGTAGCTCCATCCAATTGCTAGCTGGCATCGTTTATGGTTAGAACTAGGGCGGTATCTGATCGCCTTCGAACCTCTAACTTTCGTTCTTGATTAATGAAAACATCTTTGGCAAATGCTTTCGCTTATGTTAGTCTTACGACGGTCCACGAATTTCACCTCTCGCGCCGTAATACTAATGCCCCCAACTGCTTCTATTAATCATTACGTCTTGATCTAAAAACCAATTGAAAATAGAACAGACGTCTTATTCCATTATTCCATGCAGAGAATATTTAGGCACAAATGGCCTGCTTTAAGCACTCTAATTTGTTCAAAGTAATTGTACTGTTCTAGACCAGCACTCGGTAAAGAGCACTAATTTAGATTTATTACGCGGATAAACTTACGTTTAAGCCACTACAGTAATACGTCATAGCATCAAGATGATGTACGAACCCAGTTACGGTGTACCACCTGTGCTTGACACAAGTTCAACTACGAACGTTTTAACCGCAACAACTTTAATATACGCTATTGGAGCTGGAATTACCGCGGCTGCTGGCACCAGACTTGCCCTCCAATTGTTCCTTGTTAAAGGATTTAAAGTGTACTCATTCCAATTACAGGGCCTCGGATTGAGTCCTGTATTGTTATTTTTCGTCACTACCTCCCCGTGCTGGGATTGGGTAATTTACGCGCCTGCTGCCTTCCTTAGATGTGGTAGCCGTTTCTCAGGCTCCCTCTCCGGAATCGAACCCTGATTCCCCGTTACCCGTTGCAACCATGGTAGTCCTAGATACTACCATCAATAGTTGATAGGGCAGACATTTGAAAGATCTATCGCCGGTACTGGACCATGCGATCTACATGTTATTCAGATTCATCTTATTAACGACACAGTATATAAATATACCTTAATGTATCGATTGATTTTAATCTAATAAAAGCACACGTTCCTTGCGGTCCGTGATTATGTGCATGTATTAGCTCTAGAATTACCACAGTTATCCATGTAACTATGTATACGATCTAATAAATCATAACTGATATACTGAGCCTTTTGCGGTTTCACTGTTCGAGAGTGTGTACTTAGACATGCATGGCTTAATCTTTGAGACAAGCATATAACTACTGGCAGGATCAACCAGAATGTAAATTATGATTTTGCTCATAAAATTGTAATCATTTTATGAACTAATTTATAACTTTTCGTATTAAATTTAATTTCAAACCAATACAATTCATATGATAAACTTAGGTTTATTCGTTTAATTTTTTTCATTAAAGGTGCAAATATTTATTTGTTCCTATTTCCAAATTATATGTGAATAGGAATTTTGTTCTTACTGATACAAAATTCTCACATTAACCAAATAAAATATCAAGATTCGAAATTCATTAAAAAATAAATTTTTAAATTTATTTTTTTTTTCTCATCTCAATATACTTACAGACCAACCGAATAACAAAATCAAAAAACAAAATTTTTTTTTTTTTTAATACAAATTTTTGTTCTCGCTTTGTTTTAATGTGTTAATAAATCTAATACAAAATTATTTTTATCATTAAAAATAAATTTTTTTTTTTTTTTATAATCCAAATTTTTGTTCTCGCTTTGTGATTTTCATACATACATTTTCATACATTTATTTTTATCATAAAAAATAAAAAAAATTTTTTTTTTATAATCCAAATTTTTGTTCTCGCTTTGTGATTTTCATGTTAAAGTAAAGAGCACAACATAAAAAATGAAACCATCGGATTTTTTTTTTTTTTTGAAAAATTCAAAATTCATTATTTATTTATCGATTTGCTTATAATTAACCACATGAATTTATTAAATGTGTTAATAAATCTAATACAAAATTATTTTTATCATAAAAAATATTTTTTTTTTTTTTTTTATAATCCAAATTTTTGTTCTCGCTTTGTTATTTTCATGTTAAAGTAAAGAGCACAACATAAAAAATGAAACCATCGAATTTTTTTTTTTTTCGAAATCCATTAACCACATGAATTTATTAAATGTGCTAATAAATCTAATACAAAATTATTTTTATCATAAAAAATAAATTTTTTTTTTTTTTATAATCCAAATTTTTGTTCTCGCTTTGTGATTTTCATGTTAAAGTAAAGAGCACAACATAAAAAATGAAACCATCGGATTTTTTTTTTTTTTGAAAAATTCAAAATTCATTATTTATTTATCGATTTGCTTATAATTAACCACTTGAATTTATTAAATGTGTTAATAAATCTAATACAAAATTATTTTTATCATAAAAAATAAAAAACATTTTTTTTTTATAATCCAAATTTTTGTTCTCGCTTTGTGATTTTCATGTTAAAGTAAAGAGCACAACATAAAAAATGAAACCATCGGATTTAAATGGAAAAAATACCAACAACACATAGTGTTCCCAAGCAGTCAACCATCTAAGTACTAACTATGCCCAATGTTGTTTGACTTCGGTGATCGGACGAGAACCGGTACGTAAACATGGTATGGTCGTTGACTACAGGAATATTATGTTAGGTCGCAATTATGTATGTCAATATCTTTTGTTTCATTTTAAACATGTTACATTTTATATACAACTTTGACTTATATGTGAACATAATAAGATCGTATATTACATTTAACATTATTATTATTTATACGACCAATCTATGATTAAAGCATGTTTTAGGTATCAGTATGATGGCAGATCAGTAAAGAGCACAACATAAAAAATGAAACCATCGGATTTTTTTTTTTTTTGAAAAATTCAAAATTCATTATTTATTTATCGATTTGCTTATAATTAACCACATGAATTTATTAAATGTGTTAATAAATCTAATACAAAATTATTTTTATCATAAAAAATAATTTTTTTTTTTTTTTTATAATCCAAATTTTTGTTCTCGCTTTGTTATTTTCATGTTAAAGTAAAGAGCACAACATAAAAAATGAAACCATCGAATTTTTTTTTTTTTTCAAAAATTCAAAATTCATTATTTATTATCGATTTGCTTATAATTAACCACATGAATTTATTAAATGTGTTAATAAATCTAATACATAATTATTATAAACAATAAACAACGAATAAACAAAATTATTTTTATCATAAAAAATAAAATTTTTTTTTTTTTTATAATCCAAATTTTTGTTCTCGCTTTGTGATTTTCATACATACATTTTCATACATTTATTTTTATCATAAAAAATAAAAAAAATTTTTTTTTTATAATCCAAATTTTTGTTCTCGCTTTGTGATTTTCATGTTAAAGTAAAGAGCACAACATAAAAAATGAAACCATCGGATTTTTTTTTTTTTTGAAAAATTCAAAATTCATTATTTATTTATCGATTTGCTTATAATTTACCACATGAATTTATTAAATGTGTTAATAAATCTAACACAAAATTATTTTTATCATAAAAAATAATTTTTTTTTTTTTTTTATAATCCAAATTTTTGTTCTCGCTTTGTTATTTTCATGTTAAAGTAAAGAGCACAACATAAAAAATGAAACCATCGATTTTTTTTTTTTTTTCAAAAATTCAAAATTCATTATTTATTATCGATTTGCTTATAATTAACCACATGAATTTATTAAATGTGTTAATAAATCTAATACATAATTATTTTTATCATAAAAAATAAAAAATTTTTTTTTTTTATAATCCAAATTTTTGTTCTCGCTTTGTGATTTTCATGTTAAAGTAAAGAGCACAACATAAAAAATGAAACCATCGGATTTTTTTTTTTTTTGAAAAATTCAAAATTCATTATTTATAGATAAATATATTATAAAATAGATAAAATTAAATGTGTTAATAAATCTAATACAAAATTATTTTTATCATAAAAAATAAAAAACATTTTTTTTTTTTAATCCAAATTTTTGTTCTCGCTTTGTGATTTTCATGTTAAAGTAAAGAGCACAACATAAAAAATGAAACCATCGGATTTAAATGGAAAAAATACCAACAACACATAGTGTTCCCAAGCAGTCAACCATCTAAGTACTAACTATGCCCAATGTTGTTTGACTTCGGTGATCGGACGAGAACCGGTACGTAAACATGGTATGGTCGTTGACTACAGGAATATTATGTTAGGTCGCAATTATGTTGTCAATATCTTTTGTTTCATTTTAAACATGTTACATTTTATATACAACTTTGACTTATATGTGAACATAATAAGATCGTATATTACATTTAACATTATTATTATTTATACGACCAATCTATGATTAAAGCATGTTTTAGGTATCAGTATGATGGCTGATATTCCCTATTCACACTACTCCACCCGTAACTATGTCGTTTACAATTTGGCTTTATATTCATAAATGATCTCTTAACATATAAAATGAATCCATCGGATTTTTTTTTTTTGAAAAATTCAAAATTCATTATTTATTATCGATTTGCTTATAATTAACCACATGAATTTATTAAATGTGTTAATAAATCTAATACATAATTATTTTTATCATAAAAAATAAATTTTTTTTTTTTTATAATCCAAATTTTTGTTCTCGCTTTGTGATTTTCATGTTAAAGTAAAGAGCACAACATAAAAAATGAAACCATCGGATTTTTTTTTTTTCAAAAATTCAAAATTCATTATTTATTTATCGATTTGCTTATAATTAACCACATGAATTTATTAAATGTGTTAATAAATCTAATACATAATTATTTTTATCATAAAAAATAAAATTTTTTTTTTTTATAATCCAAATTTTTGTTCTCGCTTTGTGATTTTCATGTTAAAGTAAAGAGCACAACATAAAAAATGAAACCATCGGATTTTTTTTTTTTCAAAAATTCAAAATTCATTATTTATTTATCGATTTGCTTATAATTAACCACATGAATTTATTAAATGTGTTAATAAATCTAATAAAAAATTATTTTTATCATAAAAAATAATTTTTTTTTTTTTTTATAATCCAAATTTTTGTTCTCGCTTTGTGATTTTCATGTTAAAGTAAATTTGCTTATAATTAACCACATGAATTTATTAAATGTGTTAATAAATCTAATACATAATTATTTTTATCATAAAAAATAAATTTTTTTTTTTTTATAATCCAAATTTTTGTTCTCGCTTTGTGATTTTCATGTTAAAGTAAAGAGCACAACATAAAAAATGAAACCATCGGATTTTTTTTTTTTCAAAAATTCAAAATTCATTATTTATTTATCGATTTGCTTATAATTAACCACATGAATTTATTAAATGTGTTAATAAATCTAATACATAATTATTTTTATCATAAAAAATAAAATTTTTTTTTTTTATAATCCAAATTTTTGTTCTCGCTTTGTGATTTTCATGTTAAAGTAAAGAGCACAACATAAAAAATGAAACCATCGGATTTTTTTTTTTTCAAAAATTCAAAATTCATTATTTATTTATCGATTTGCTTATAATTAACCACATGAATTTATTAAATGTGTTAATAAATCTAATAAAAAATTATTTTTATCATAAAAAATAATTTTTTTTTTTTTTTATAATCCAAATTTTTGTTCTCGCTTTGTGATTTTCATGTTAAAGTAAAGAGCACAACATAAAAAATGAAACCATCGGATTTAAATGGAAAAAATACCAACAACACATAGTGTTCCCAAGCAGTCAACCATCTAAGTACTAACTATGCCCAATGTTGTTTGACTTCGGTGATCGGACGAGAACCGGTACGTAAACATGGTATGGTCGTTGACTACAGGAATATTATGTTAGGTCGCAATTATGTATGTCAATATCTTTTGTTTCATTTTAAACATGTTACATTTTATATACAACTTTGACTTATATGTGAACATAATAAGATCGTATATTACATTTAACATTATTATTATTTATACGACCAATCTATGATTAAAGCATGTTTTAGGTATCAGTATGATGGCTGATATTCCCTATTCACACTACTCCACCCGTAACTATGTCGTTTACAATTTGGCTTTATATTCATAAATGATCTCTTAACATAAAAAATGAATCCATCGGATTTTTTTTTTTTTTGAAAAATTCAAAATTCATTATTTATTTATCGATTTGCTTATAATTAACCACATGAATTTATTAAATGTGTTAATAAATCTAATAAAAAATTATTTTTATCATAAAAAATAAATTTTTTTTTTTTTTTATAATCCAAATTTTTGTTCTCGCTTTGTGATTTTCATGTTAAAGTAAATTTGCTTATAATTAACCACATGAATTTATTAAATGTGTTAATAAATCAAATACAAAATTATTTTTATCATAAAAAATAAAAATTTTTTTTTTTTTATAATCCAAATTTTTGTTCTCGCTTTGTGATTTTCATGTTAAAGTAAAGAGCACAACATAAAAAATGAAACCATCGGATTTTTTTTTTTTTTGAAAAATTCAAAATTCACTATTTATTTATCGATTTGCTTATAATTAACCATATGAATTTATTAAATGTGTTAATAAATCTAATACAAAATTATTTTTATCATAAAAAATAATTTTTTTTTTTTTTTTATAATCCAAATTTTTGTTCTCGCTTTGTGATTTTCATGTTAAAGTAAGCACAACATAAAAAATGAAACCATCGGATTTTTTTTTTTTTTTTTGAAAAATTCAAAATTCATTATTTATTATCGATTTGCTTATAATTAACCACATGAATTTATTAAATGTGTTAATAAATCTAATACATAATTATTTTTATCATGAAACCATCGGATTTTTTTTTTTTTGAAAAA
>CAUVYM010000188.1:20000-24001 GCA_963556165.1 Tipula helvola
CACGAGCCTAGTGATCCCCCGCTAAGAGTGATTATTTGTTTTATGTTTAGAAATAAAAACCAGTCTTTTCCATTCAAAAAGCGAAATACTTCAATCCTTAATATAATATTATCATTGATAAATTTATATTTGCAGAACTTCTGAAATGGTCAATTATTTTTATTCAATGTTTTGATCTTTAATTCTTTAATGATCCTTCCGCAGGTTCACCTACGGAAACCTTGTTACGACTTTTACTTCCTCTAAATATACAAGTTCGGTCAACTTTGGTAAAACAACCACAACACAAGAAGCATCACGGTGATCACCTCCGAGGACCTCACTAACATATTCAATCGGTAGTAGCGACGGGCGGTGTGTACAAAGGGCAGGGACGTAATCAATGCGAGCTTATGACCCGCACTTACTGGGAATTCCAGGTTTATGTGAACAGTTTCAGTCCACAATCCCAACCACGAAGGTGGTTCAGCGGTTTACCCGGTCTTTTTAGACTAGGAGGACACGTTGATACCTTCATTGTAGCGCGCGTGCAGCCCAGGACATCTAAGGGCATCACAGACCTGTTATTGCTCAATCTCATATTGCTAGACGCAATTTGTCTATTTAAGAAGCAAGTGTCTTATTAGGACAAACCACCAGGTATGACTCCACTTACAAACAACTCTTACGTATTAAAACCACACCTCGTTAGAAGCATAGTATAACAGAGGCAAAAATGTCTGTAAAGTTTCTACACCATAACCCTGCCGGCATCTAGTTAAGAAATTTGAGTCTCGTTCGTTATCGGAATTAACCAGACAAATCACTCCACGAACTAAGAACGGCCATGCACCACCACCCATAGATTCGAGAAAGAGCTATTAATCTGTCTTACTCATTTATGTTCGGACCTGGTAAGTTTCCCCGTGTTGAGTCAAATTAAGCCGCAGGCTCCACTCCTGGTGGTGCCCTTCCGTCAATTCCTTTAAGTTTCAACTTTGCAACCATACTTCCCCCGGAGCCCAAAAGCTTTGGTTTCCCGGAAAGCGACTGAAAGAGCCATATATGTAGCTCCATCCAATTGCTAGCTGGCATCGTTTATGGTTAGAACTAGGGCGGTATCTGATCGCCTTCGAACCTCTAACTTTCGTTCTTGATTAATGAAAACATCTTTGGCAAATGCTTTCGCTTATGTTAGTCTTACGACGGTCCACGAATTTCACCTCTCGCGCCGTAATACTAATGCCCCCAACTGCTTCTATTAATCATTACGTCTTGATCTAAAAACCAATTGAAAATAGAACAGACGTCTTATTCCATTATTCCATGCAGAGAATATTTAGGCACAAATGGCCTGCTTTAAGCACTCTAATTTGTTCAAAGTAATTGTACTGTTCTAGACCAGCACTCGGTAAAGAGCACTAATTTAGATTTATTACGCGGATAAACTTACGTTTAAGCCACTACAGTAATACGTCATAGCATCAAGATGATGTACGAACCCAGTTACGGTGTACCACCTGTGCTTGACACAAGTTCAACTACGAACGTTTTAACCGCAACAACTTTAATATACGCTATTGGAGCTGGAATTACCGCGGCTGCTGGCACCAGACTTGCCCTCCAATTGTTCCTTGTTAAAGGATTTAAAGTGTACTCATTCCAATTACAGGGCCTCGGATTGAGTCCTGTATTGTTATTTTTCGTCACTACCTCCCCGTGCTGGGATTGGGTAATTTACGCGCCTGCTGCCTTCCTTAGATGTGGTAGCCGTTTCTCAGGCTCCCTCTCCGGAATCGAACCCTGATTCCCCGTTACCCGTTGCAACCATGGTAGTCCTAGATACTACCATCAATAGTTGATAGGGCAGACATTTGAAAGATCTATCGCCGGTACTGGACCATGCGATCTACATGTTATTCAGATTCATCTTATTAACGACACAGTATATAAATATACCTTAATGTATCGATTGATTTTAATCTAATAAAAGCACACGTTCCTTGCGGTCCGTGATTATGTGCATGTATTAGCTCTAGAATTACCACAGTTATCCATGTAACTATGTATACGATCTAATAAATCATAACTGATATACTGAGCCTTTTGCGGTTTCACTGTTCGAGAGTGTGTACTTAGACATGCATGGCTTAATCTTTGAGACAAGCATATAACTACTGGCAGGATCAACCAGAATGTAAATTATGATTTTGCTCATAAAATTGTAATCATTTTATGAACTAATTTATAACTTTTCGTATTAAATTTAATTTCAAACCAATACAATTCATATGATAAACTTAGGTTTATTCGTTTAATTTTTTTCATTAAAGGTGCAAATATTTATTTGTTCCTATTTCCAAATTATATGTGAATAGGAATTTTGTTCTTACTGATACAAAATTCTCACATTAACCAAATAAAATATCAAGATTCGAAATTCATTAAAAAATAAATTTTTAAATTTATTTTTTTTTTCTCATCTCAATATACTTACAGACCAACCGAATAACAAAATCAAAAAACAAAATTTTTTTTTTTTTTAATACAAATTTTTGTTCTCGCTTTGTTTTAATGTGTTAATAAATCTAATACAAAATTATTTTTATCATTAAAAATAAATTTTTTTTTTTTTTTATAATCCAAATTTTTGTTCTCGCTTTGTGATTTTCATACATACATTTTCATACATTTATTTTTATCATAAAAAATAAAAAAAATTTTTTTTTATAATCCAAATTTTTGTTCTCGCTTTGTGATTTTCATGTTAAAGTAAAGAGCACAACATAAAAAATGAAACCATCGGATTTTTTTTTTTTTTGAAAAATTCAAAATTCATTATTTATTTATCGATTTGCTTATAATTAACCACATGAATTTATTAAATGTGTTAATAAATCTAATACAAAATTATTTTTATCATAAAAAATATTTTTTTTTTTTTTTTTATAATCCAAATTTTTGTTCTCGCTTTGTTATTTTCATGTTAAAGTAAAGAGCACAACATAAAAAATGAAACCATCGAATTTTTTTTTTTTTCGAAATCCATTAACCACATGAATTTATTAAATGTGCTAATAAATCTAATACAAAATTATTTTTATCATAAAAAATAAATTTTTTTTTTTTTTATAATCCAAATTTTTGTTCTCGCTTTGTGATTTTCATGTTAAAGTAAAGAGCACAACATAAAAAATGAAACCATCGGATTTTTTTTTTTTTTGAAAAATTCAAAATTCATTATTTATTTATCGATTTGCTTATAATTAACCACTTGAATTTATTAAATGTGTTAATAAATCTAATACAAAATTATTTTTATCATAAAAAATAAAAAACATTTTTTTTTTATAATCCAAATTTTTGTTCTCGCTTTGTGATTTTCATGTTAAAGTAAAGAGCACAACATAAAAAATGAAACCATCGGATTTAAATGGAAAAAATACCAACAACACATAGTGTTCCCAAGCAGTCAACCATCTAAGTACTAACTATGCCCAATGTTGTTTGACTTCGGTGATCGGACGAGAACCGGTACGTAAACATGGTATGGTCGTTGACTACAGGAATATTATGTTAGGTCGCAATTATGTATGTCAATATCTTTTGTTTCATTTTAAACATGTTACATTTTATATACAACTTTGACTTATATGTGAACATAATAAGATCGTATATTACATTTAACATTATTATTATTTATACGACCAATCTATGATTAAAGCATGTTTTAGGTATCAGTATGATGGCTGATATTCCCTATTCACACTACTCCACCCGTAACTATGTCGTTTACAATTTGGCTTTATATTCATAAATGATCTCTTAACATAAAAAATGAATCCATCGGATTTTTTTTTTTTTGAAAAATTCAAAATTCATTATTTATTTATCGATTTGCTTATAATTAACCACATGAATTTATTAAATGTGTTAATAAATCTAATAAAAAATTATTTTTATCATAAAAAATAAATTTTTTTTTTTTTTTATAATCCAAATTTTTGTTCTCGCTTTGTGAT
>CAUVYM010000189.1:0-63873 GCA_963556165.1 Tipula helvola
CATCCTGATCAAAAATCTGCAGTGCTTGATCAATTAATTGTATAGCTTGCGCTAAACGTTTCAATGTAAGGGTTCGTTCGGGAATAATTTCTTGAATTTCTTCATCGGAGTTACTGCTATATGCTGGCTGAAAATCAATTTCCATTAATTCGGCATTTGTCATACCTTCATTGTGCGAGTTCAATAACTCTTGTATATCTTCGACTTCCATTCCTTCGATTTGCAATGTGTCAGCTAAACCAGCTACCTCACGCATTACATTTAACGTATCATCACTTGTCTCGTTTCCCAATTCGTACTGTATACATTCGGGCCATAATTTGCGCCAACTTCCATTCATGCTTTTAGTAGTTACTTCATCCCAAGATAATGCAATAAATTTAATTCCGCCTAGTATAGTGAAATTTTTCCAAAACACTTTCATTGTAATATTATCAATCCCTTCAGTGGCTGTGAAGAGTTCTTTAAAAGTTCGGCGAAGGTAATACGATTTAAACTTCGACTTTTACTTAAGTAAAGAGCGCTTTAAACGTAGGTTGAAGCAACATTTTGCTCCAACCTAAAAATTTTTTATGTCAATTTTAATTCTTTTTTTGTTTAATTTAATTTGTATTCTACCATGTTCAATATGTTATATGTAAATTCAAGTCAAATTTGTAGACTTTTCTCAGTATAAATAAATAAATAAATAAAATTGGATATCACTCCCTGGTCCATAGGCTGTATTAATGCGGTTGTGTTAGCTAGCAAAAAAACAAATTTTATATTTTCTGAGAGTTCATCTAAATCAATTGGGTGACTTGGGGCGTTATCCAATAGAATAAGAATTTTAAATTCTAAATTTTCTTTCTCACAATATGATCTCAGCTCTGGAATGGCACATGAAGACACCTAATCACGAAACAAATTTGCAGTCATCCAGGCTTTTTTATTCCAGCGATAATGAACAGGAAGATGTCTCTTTAAAATACCTTTCAAGGCTCTAGGATTTTCAGAAGCATAAAATAGAAATGGTTTAAATTTATAATCTCCTGCAGCATTTTTTCCATTTTTGATATGTATGTTTTGGTAGGCAGGCGTTTCCAAAACAAACCTGTCTCATCTACATTAAAAATTTGTTTCGAACAGTATCCTCCGTCTTGGATTTTTTTTTTTAATTTTTCTGGAAAAGCTTCTGCTGCAGTAGAATCTGAACTGGCTTAAATTATGCAAGCTTGCTCTAGATTTGAATCGAGCGAACTATCCATCGCTAGCTTCAAAACTCAAATCATCGTTTGCAGCTGCACTTGTGCTGGGCTCTTGTAACTTTAAACTATCAAAGATTAATTTTGCTTTAGTTTTGATGAGCATTTTACTTAACGGCATTCTACGATAGTTTTGTTCTTGTATCCATATTGTTAGACGTGATTCCATTTTAACCATTATAGAAGGTCTATTGCGTGTACATTGTTGAGATAACAATTGTGTAGTATTTTTTGCACTTTCTTTTATTTTTGACGCATCCCGGTTCCGAATACTTTTAACTGTTGTTAGTGGTAAAGTTAGAGCCTTTGCGATATCTACTGCCTTTTATCCACGATCAAATCGCTTAAGAATGTCCAGTTTTACTTCTAGTGGTAAAGCCTTCCGTTTACTGCTCATACTGACTCACAATTATTTTAAAAATATAAATTTATCAATAAAAAAATTATTAAATGTGAAATGCACAAGACTGTAAAAAATTTATAAAATTAACTTTTAAACATAAGCTAACGTCTACTTTCATACGATTATTCACATTCACTGAGAGGAAATATTAAATGCACATAATATTGGAATTGCCCGAGTTACATGTTATACAAGTGTTACCACTTGGAAACTTGAAATTAGTAGCAAATTTGATACATTTTTATGAAAATATGTACCAACTTGGTACATTCTACTATTTGCCAGTACCAAAAATAAAATCATAAGAAAGCAAAAATATAAAATCATTTTAAGGTTTTTAGTTGCAAAAATCACAATTATTTTCGTAGTACATATCACAAATATAATCAGTTTTGATTCATCATTTGAAAGAAATATACAACAAATGAAACTTAATATGGCTCAAAAGTAGCGTCTTTAAATTTTAATTTCGCAGCAAATTTTCCCAAATCTTCTTCCGGTATATATCTGTATCCATATTTTCTTTAACTAATGTTCTAGTAAACATCATATTACTAATTGTATTATTGTCAAGATGATCTGTTTTCTTATTTTTTATTAAATTTAATGTGAAGGCCTTTTCCGCTGCTGCACTGCTGTGCGGGTGCGGCAATGACAGCAGTGTTAGGATGTAGTCGGCTAATTCTGTACAAATAGGAAATTCTAAATTATTTTTTAAATTTTTAACTTTGATCCAATTTTGAACAGCGTGATCAGAATTCATGTGTGTCAACAAATTTTTATTTCCAATTAAGCTTCGCCACTGTTCATTTAGTGTTTCAATTGAGACATTCGTTTTTTTAAAAGGATAATTGTTTAACAAAGGTCGAATTGTTGCATAGTTCCGGCTACAATTTCAGCTACATTTCAAAATTTTAGAATTTCCGATTTGCTGTCATTAAGTTGAAAACGTTTTTTTATTTGGCAGCAAACCTCGCGATTTTAAATTTGTTTTCTGCTAAAAATGTTTCCTCAGGCCGTGAGTGAATTAGTTAAAAACCAGTTAAAAATTAAAATTTTGACATAAAAGTTAAAATTAAAAAATTTACTCACCACAAAAAATAAATAAAAAATGTATATAAAATTTGGTAAGCGAGTTAAAAAAACATAACCTCGTTTTTTTAATATTGGTTCAGTTGATACATAAGCACGACGTGTTTCTTTCTGTTTCTTCTTAAAACTGCTTCATTTGATAAATTACGCTTTTAATAAAGTAATAAAATAGATAACAAACTAGGAAAATGATTGTTATAAATGCGCTTCATGTTGTTGTTCAGTTGTCACAATTTTAATTTTTAACTAATTCACACAGCAATATTAAATTTGGTAGATAAAAATATTTCACCACGATAATTTGATTTTCACCAAATTTTTAACCAAATATTTTTAACATATTCACTCACGGCCTCAAATGAAAAAAAAACATTGAGGTAATTGGGAGATATTTGTTAGTATCTCTAACATCAACTTTTAGATTAATGTTGTCCAAAACGATGAAATTTTTTAAAATTTCCAAATAAACGCGTTTGATTGTTTAATAAACGTTTTGCATTTCGGGAACATCGTTCACAATTTTTAAAATAAATGATAAAAATAGCAAATATAATTTAAATTCGCCGTTCGTAAGGAATTCGAGGATATCGTGGGCAGAATCAGTTTTATCCTTTACTTTGAAGCAATACAAAATAAAATAAGCCCTCTCATTGCTCTAAAATTCTTAAAACCTCAAGTGAAAGCCAACGAGTTTTGCAAAATTTTAAAATTTTGTGATTTTGAATATTGAAATCCGCTTGAAACGCAGAATATTCGTTTAGTCGTTTGCGACTGTGTGAAAAGTGATTATAAACGTTTCTAATGTTTCTTTCGATAGCCTCGGGAAAATGTTTTAAGGCGGCGTTTACGCAAAGAGAAATGGAGTGGCATGTCCAGCCCAAAAAGAAAACATCTTTTTGTACTTCTTTAATTTTCGCATTTACACCGTTAAAATTACCTGCCATAACTGGCGACGCCTATTAAATTTTCAAAATTTATATTAACCCTTCTGTCAATGATTAGGTCTAGCCAGACCTATTTGAAATTGAAATTATTATTTTCATGGAAACAGTGCAGACACCTACATGAAGTTTCACGAATTCCTCAATTGACATGTTTCGTAAAATTTTCGAATACAAAAAATAAACAAATATGCAAGGGAATATGAAAAATAACGGTTTTTTAATTTCTACACCACTTTTACATGAATAGGTCTGGCCAGACCTAGTATTTTTCGTACATTTTATATGGTTTTATATGAATAAATAAATAGATTTTGGGTAGAGTATACTTGATAGAAAATGTTGCTAAATGCACTTTTTTGTCTAAAGTGACCGTCATAAAAATAGGATGCAGGTCATATTCGAATTTTTAGGGTGTATGTTATATGCGAATTTTTTTTTACGATTCAAACAAAATTCGCTAAGAATATACGACTTTCTACCGAATATTATCGTATAGATTTAGGATACTATTAGTATGTTGGATATTTAGGTACATTGTGAAATAATATATACATATTTTATAAATTGTTGTTTTGTTAAATAAAAATATTATTTGAAATGGCTGATGAAATAAGTGGTTATAGATGGAGACGGTAAGAATAATTTTTGCTTGGCCTGGTAAACTGTTTACTAAAACTAATATTTTATAGAATGTCCGCAGCACAAAGAGAGCAAGAACTGAGAAGAATTTCTGAAGAAATAAGTGATGATATTGATAGCGATATTGGTGATTTTAGTGTCGATGAAGACGAGGGTTATGTCCCAGAAGGAGGAGTTTCTGATATTGAATCAGATTTTGTAATCGGGGGTTTCAGCGACATTGCCGATTCCGATGATGAAGAGATTTTGGAAGAACTTCACGAGGAGAATGATGAAGCAAGATTTACAACCATCAATAGAATATTTCGTTGCACGTGATGGAACGAAATGGCACAAAGATCAACCGTCTTTGGGACGAATGAGAAACCACAACATTATTAGAGAAATTGGCGGATATGCGAGAGGAGGAATGAGCATAGATCTAAATAGTTGATATTTTTAAAACTCTGATAACCGAAGAAATGGTCGATATTATACAAAGACATACAAATAGGAAGGCAAACATGGTGACATCGAACTATAATGCTAACAATGGCTCAAATAGGCCCACACAGTGGATTCCCGTAACGTCTCAAGAACTATACGCATATTTTGGAATTTTATTGGCCGCCGGATTAAATCATTCAAATATGCAACACACAAAGGAATTGTGGTCAACCAAAAATGAATCAGTATTTCGGGCAACAATGTCTATCAATCGCTTTTAATCCGTTTTATAAGATTTGACGACCAAAGAACACGTGCCGAGCGGCAAGAAACTGATAAAGCGGCACCAGTACGAGACATATGGGTAATGCTAAACCAAAATCTCGAGGCATCATACATTCCTGCGGAAACAATAACTATTGATGAACAGTTATTTCCTTATCGAAGAAACACAAAATTCACGCAATACATACCATCTAAACCCGCCAAATATGGTATTAAAGTATGATGGGCCTGCGAATCATCCAGCGATTATCCCTGTAAAGGAATATTGTATACCGGTAAGGAGGCAGGACGGGAAAGAGAACGCAACCAGGGAGAAATGGTGTTGCTCGAACTCACGAGTAAATTACAAAGGAGTGGAAGAACGATTGTTACGGATAATTTTTTCACGACTTTGGAAGGTCTTGAAAAAATTAGAGCGGCAGGAATGGCTTTTGTTGGCACCCTTCGTAAAAAACAAAACGTATATTCCAAAAGAAATGTTAGCAGATCGCAGCCGATTAGTTCATTCAAGCACATTTGGTTTTTCAGATCACATTTCTTTGGTGTATGTGCCAAAAAAGAATAAGGTAGGTTTGTTGTTATCATCTGTTCACTATGATACAGAAGTCGTTGGAGAAGAGAGAAAACCACAGACAATAATATTTTGTAATAAAAGTAAAGTTGGCGTAGATAAAATGGACCAAATGTTGGCGGAATACAGTTGTAAACGCTAGACAAATCGATGGCCATTGGCTTTAGCATCATTCATCATTTATAAAAGTGTAAATGATAGTAATAAAATTCGAAATACTGATGCTCGTCGAAAATTTATTCATTCTTTGGTAGAACAATTAGTGACACCTGAGATAGAGAGAAGAATGAATAATCCGAGAGTAATTGGCCGGTTTTCTGTCAAAAACGCAGTGGAATCATTTTTCGGAGTACCTTTAGAGCAGAAAAAAGCCCAGCCAAACACCAGCGGATTGTCAAACCAAAAGAAATCCTGTCAGATTTGTAGAATCAACGACAAGTTTCAGAGAAAACCTCGTTTTACATGTACTGTCTGTGCCGATCCAGAATGCCTCCAACATAGCGTGCAATATTTAAAATGCCATAAATGCTCAAACTAAATAAAAAAAAACAATTAAAAGCACCTTATGTTAAAAAAAGAACTTATTACAAAAAATAAAATAAATTGAATTCTATAAAAATATGAAAAAGTTGTGTTTTTATTATTTTCCATACAAATTTCGGGTTTTTTCGTAGAAAATATATGAAGGTCCAGCCAGACCTATTCATAGACGGAAAGGTGTAAAACATTTCATTGACAGAAGGGTTAAATTTATGAAAATGTACTTTCAATAAATCAAAAATTTCTGTCGCGGTAGACTTTTTTAATTTTATCAAGCCGAAAAAATTATCAATAATTTTTTTTGAGAAGTTGGATCGAAATATCTGCAAATTATTGCCAGGCATTTTTCTGTCGTTAGATCGGTAGTTTCATCTGTAATAAGTGAAAATTTTTGTTGTTGAAGAATTTTGCTGATTTTTTATGCGGTATACGGCCAAATTATTGTGTTTACGTATTCTGTGGATTTCGTGCGACCACATTTTATTTGTTGCGCTTTTATTGAACTAGGCGAAACAGTTTGGATCAATTTTGGTAGTGAATACAAAAGTTTATATGATAAACCGTGTTAAAAAAGCGAGCTTCTTACCTATGTAATTAAATAACACAAATTAAGTAGAAGTATTCAAAGAAATGTACCAAAGTTAAAAGGTACGTACCGAAATTCATGGGGCGGAAAAATGTACCAAATTTGATACAATTGTGAAAACAATAAAAAAATTGTATCAAAGTGGTAACACTGGTTATACTACAAATTCGAAGGAAAAATAAACCAAAAAATTATCCATACACACAAATGCATTATTATATTCTCACCAAATATTCTGATAGCAACGAAAATTCTCACTAGTTGTATGACAAAACAGAAAAATGGAAAGAAAGAAAAAGGACGCATAACGAAGAACCGACGCTAAGCGGGTGATTGGTTGTTTTTTTAGCCGACGCAAGAGCGAATAGACGCATAGCGAGACTCAGTGTATTAGAAATAATTTTGGTTAAAAAAAAATTGATCAGGTCAGGTATTCTTCCAATATCTTGGTTTTCCTGTTGAATGGATTCTCATCCATTTTCTTTAATGGCAATCAGTAATTCTTTTCCTTTAGTAGTAGTTAATCTAGAACCCCAGTGAATATTGAAGTCACCACCTGTTATGAACCTTTTCCCAGACGCTTGAAGAACTATAGAATATCTTGGTGGACAGTACAGCCCTGCCGCAATAATAGGAAAGTTGTTGGTTTTTATATAAACCACTATGGCCTGATGTTGGATATTTTTTTTTATGATTACTGCACTTCCTGGTTCCTCCTCTGGCTGAATTATCAGGATGAATAGTGTAATATACGCAATAGCCTTTAAATGTTAAATAGGATTGTTAGTAAAATGTGTTTCCGAAATAAGACACACATCTATATTCTCAATGTCGAGGACTGCTATAGTAGTTCTGGCTGATGCCGGAGCAAACCATTAGCATTTCATGACATGATTTTTATTATGCTGTTCATTTTTGTGTGGATTTGGATTTAGCCCCCAATGCTCTATCTTCCAATTTTTGTAGCCTCTCATCAAATTTTGTAAATTTCATGAGACTATCTTGTAATGTTTGGCTGATCTATCGACTACATCTATCGACTTTTGCTGTGGTTTATTGACTACGCCTCTTGTTGCTTCGGCATATGTAACACCTTCAGTTGTTAGTTGGCGGCCAAATGGTTGCCCATTGTCTTGCCGGACCATGCATTTGAGTTTTATTTATCCTTTGGATTTTAATTTTCTGAATTTCCTTTGCAACAATACATCCTTGATTTTTATTTTCATAGGTGTGAAAGATAAATGAGCCTTCGCTCAAATATTTTACTACGTTTCTATTAGGTTGTTCAGAAATTAATGCAGGTTTGATGATTTTATTTGTTTCAACAATTTTTCAATAATAAAGAATTATGCAAAGAGTTTAACATTATAAGTCATTTTAAAGCTTATTTTATGCTCTTTCTTATCACATAATCTATTTGTAATCTAAATTGTAGTTTTGTCTATTTTTAGACCTTTGAAGTTAAGATGTCAAAACAAGAATTTCACCAAATTTACTTGTATGAATTTAAACTCGGCCGCAGTGCAGCACAAACGGCTCGAAACATCAATGAAGTTTGGGGCCAAGGAAGTGTTAACGAATGCACAATACAACGTTGGTTTCAAAAATTTCGTCGTGGTGAACTCAGTCTTGAAGATGAGAAAGGTCGCGGACGTCCCTCTGCCATTGACGACGATGAATTGAAGGCTTTGGTGGAAGCAAACCCACGCACGACTGTTCGGGAGCTTGCAGGCGACCTAGGCGTAAGTATTGAATTAATTTCGGAACATTTGAGCCGAATTGGAAAGTCGAAGAAGCTCGACAAATGGGTGCCACACGAATTGAACGAAAACTAAAAAAATCGCCGTTATGAAGTTTGCTCTTCACTTGTTTTGCGCAAAAAAACCGAACCATTTCTCGATCGCATTGTGACGTGCGATGAAAAGTGGATTCTATACGACAACCGACGACGTTCAGCGCAGTGGCTGGACCGTGGCAAAGCCCACAAACACTTCTCCAAACTTGAGCTGCATCAAAAAAAGACTATGGTGACCGTTTGGTGGTCGTCAGCCGGAATTATCCATTACAGCTTCTTGAATCCTGGCGAAAATATCACAGTAGAGAAATATTGTCAACAAATTGACAAAATGCACAAAGAACTAAAACGTCTGCGTCCGGCATTAGTCAATAGAAAGGGCCCAATTCTTCTGCACGATAATGCTCGACCACAACCGACGCTGCAGAAGTTGAACCAACTTGGCTACGAAGCTCTGCCTTATCCACCATACACTCACCAGACCTCTCGCTAACCGAATACCTTTTTTCAAGCATCTCGACCACTTCTTACAAGGAAAAGTATTCAACGACCAAACAGCCGCAAAAAATGCCTTCGAAGAATTCGTCGCTTCCAGAACTTCAGAATTCTATGCAACTGGAATTAATAAACTTGTAGCTTGTTGGCAACAATGTGTAGATTCTAATGGTTCTTATTTCGATTAATAAAATTTATTCTAAACTGAGATATGTCGTTTTAAATAAAATGGTTGAAAACCTGCATTAATTTCTGAACAACCTAATATATGCATCTCCGCTATTTACGTTGATGCTTATTTTATTTTGATTATCAATTTAGTGACAAATGAGTCTTCTAGAACACTCACTTTAATTATATCATAGAGCGAGTAATAATTTTTAACAGCACCTACTATGATAGGTGGTGGGGAAGGTATTTTTTATCTTTTTTGACGTTTGTCTCAACTTTTCCATATTCTTGTTGTTTTGTGTTTGCAAGCTTCCATTGGTGTACCACCTAAGGTATTTCTTCTTTCTGTTTTATTCATTGCATATTGTATATTTATAGTGTAATCCACTCGCCTGTAGTATTTAGCCGATTTTTAAAAACGTTTCCCGGGTGTTACCACGTGGAGGTATACTAGACACATTTGGTGGTTTCTACATAGTCGCAAGGTTGGAATATCCACACAAAAGTCATGGCTATAGACGGTCAACCCCTACCCTATGAAGACGCACCCAACACCCACTTAAATTAATATGTCAATTTTTTTTTAAATAAGTTATAAAAAGTATTCGTCAGAGAAAAATCTGATATTTCGGGCTAACTTCACTGACTTTGTTACGTACTAAATAATAAAACAAGAAAGACGGCATGGTTAAAGAAATACATTTCACAAGGGTGCTGTTCTCACATACATACTTATGTATGTAACGCATATGTTAAATATCGAATACATCAATGCCATGTCAGATACAGAGGAACGTAGGTCAAACGAGGCCACAAGATTTTCTGTATCTTCGATATATTTTTTAATGCTGAATAAGTTTTAAAAGTTTCTTTAATATTTTATGATAGTATCTCAAAATCTTATCGTTCTTCAGTCATAATACTTTATACATGAACTTACAACTAACACATTGCTGTTAAATTTTTTTTTTGTAATTGTATCAAAATATTATGCCTATTGTGCTTTAGCCGTTTTAAGCTAATTTTGCAATGTGCACCTTTAAAAATAATTACTTTAAATCCGGACGCATGAGTTTTCTGTAATACAAATTAATATATTTCAAAGAAATCCGCGTCTCTCGTAAAAGTTCAAAAAAATATTTACATCCGTTTAGCCTTCAACATACAATATCCGCTCTATTCAACAAGACAAAATAGAATTCGTCTTCTTGCTTCAATATTTTCTTTTTATTCCCTTCACAGACGACATTTCAATATTTTATGCTGTGTACAAGCAAAAATTAAATTCATTTCCTGTTTTTTTTTTAATAAAAATAATTAATATTTAACACAAAGTTAGACTAACAAAATCAACTAAAACGTAAAGTAAATAAACAAAAGTGTATGTAGCTCCTTTTTTTTATTGTTATTTATAAAAATCGAAAATTTACTTCCGCAATTTTTCTTTTAAATTAGCAACAAAAAAATTAGTGGAACAAGAAACCACGGAACACACATTTACTCGTAGGTACTATTTATAAAATCGCGAACATAAAGCATGCACAAAAAAAAATATTTCAAAACATCTGTTGTATCTTTTGCTCAAGCTTTTTTCGTCTTGTTTTCTCGACTTGCTAAGTAAAAAGCTTAACAAAATAAACAACCCAGAAGTACATACATATATACATACATACTTACAGCAAACCAAATCCGAAGTATCCGAGCAACATACACACACACTTACAAAAAAAAAAAATAAGTTTCCTGTATTAAACGAAAATACAACAAAAAACTTAAATTTGTTATCTTCTTTTATATTCTTATCTTCATCTTATCTCAATATACGGATACAACAAAAATTGTAAAGATAAAGCAGCAAAAAAGCTTATTTTAATCTAAAGCTTTAATATTAATAAAAACTTTGTTGTATTTTTTTCCTTTATATACAAAAATAAATTAATTAATCAATTTTATTTTCTTTAACATTTTAATTAAATAATAATAATTTATTTTTATTTATTTTATTTTATTTTTTTGGTTAAATTATATAATTATTTGTTGCTGTTGCTGTGTTATTTGTGTTGTTTATTATTTGTTTAAATCAAGCAATTTTTTTTTTTTTTTTGAGAAAAACGAAACAAGATGGTACGCGGTGTTGTGTACGAGGAAGCGATGGGGAGCTCAACAAGAATGAACGGAAATGAAATCATTTAAACAATTTTTTGTTGTTGTTATCGCTGTCTTGTATACTATGTTTCCGCAACAAAAAAAAAAAAAAAAAAAAATAGAAATGGAAATTAAATTAATTGAAGTTATAATTAATGTTTAATTTTTTTTTTTTTGGAAAACAGAAAATGCTGTATTGTATTTGGTGGAAAAGATAGGAGCAAAATGATGCAGATCATAATAAATTATTGTTTTGTGTATACGTATAGTTCTTAAAGATGATTAAATTGTTGTACAGTGAAATTATGTTATACATTCTGGAGTTAGTTTGAGCAATGGCTAGTAAATAAAAAGCAACTACCTTCACCATTTTTTGCTAAAGAGAAAGTATTTACTTGTTTTGCTGCATTCCAGACATGATTGTGATTGTTATCACTTGAAGTTTCGATAGAAAGGGGATAATTTGATGGAGGAAACAAAAGTATTTTGTCGCAAAGTCTACAAACCGTTAGAAAAGACAAAATTCTCCACAAATTGGGTTTCTAACTTTCTGAAACGACAAACCCTTAGATTGATTAAAACTAAGGAGCATTCAAATAATTTCAGAATTCATCACTCTCCTTACACCATATACCATAAATTGTACTACGACAATTTCTGATTTATTGTTCCATTCTTAATTTGTCGCTTTTGTCTAATAAAATGTCCTTGCCAACTTCAAACTGAACTATAGTATGTTAGCAACTTTTACAGAATCATCTTATATAAACTAATTTTTCAATCTAATATAGTATTGTTATAGAAGTCAAAAAAGATTTACTTGATGACAAAATATCTCCAGGTACAAGGTGGCAGTTGGCCAAGCAAAAGTAACAGCACTTTTCGCAAACGTGGCATGGCAAATACTTGACTAAACTACTATCAAGAGACAAACACGGGGACCCACGAGAGGAGTGAAACTTAAAGTGTTTAATCGAACGGATATATCTAGTTGAGAATTTGACAATGTTGGAATAGACATGAATTTGTTTTCTGTATGTTTTGGGCCCAAGACGGGAAGCTTTTGAAAGCTGAATTAATCCCGAGCAAAATTTATTCATTTCAAAGAAGTTTGATGTCGCAGACTTAATTCATATTGAGGATGAATTGATATTTTGCCATACACACATTTTCGGCTGTTTGGTACCCCAGACTTAATTCGTCCTTCTAATTTTTGTGCATATTTAGGTTTGTCATTGTTCTGAAATGATTTTGTTAAGTTCATTGGCATATGAAACCAAGATTTTAAAATCGAATCGACCAAGCCAGTTTCTAAAAGACTCTTTCTGAATTGGACAAAATAAAAATACCTACCCAATACCGTAATAAAACATGGGAGAAAATCGCCTAAGTCGTACTGGTACTTAAATCGTATACCTCAATGATTTCAAAAGTACTTTTTCCGCCATACAAATGGCACAGTGTATAGTTATACTGCTCGGTTCTACTAATGCGCGTAGATAGTGCCGATTAGTAGTTGTACCGATTTGAATTTTTTTAATTTTATGAGTTTAAAGAAAATGTGCTCAGACTATTTAGTTTTTTTTGCAATAAATAAAAGCAGAGTTTACTAAGGTTTTTAATGATCCTCATAAGTATGGACGTTTACTAATATATTCTCTGATTTCTGAAAACATTTTCTTAAGGTGTACGACTTGAGCAACCTTACCCTAAATAAATCAAAACGATTACAATATGGTGACCTTAAAGGCCGCATTTTACAGGACTAACCCGCATATAAAGATCCTGTCCTGCAGACATTCTTGCCTTTAAAATAGCCTGCAAAATAAAATAATAGCTCGAAAGTCCCGCATTTGTAAAAAATTAATTTAAAAAATCAAAACTTTGTCGGTAGAATCAGGAAATTCGAGAATAAAACCAACGAACTCGTTTAAGTTATAAGCTCTACTCCATTTATTCACCATTATTCTTTGAAAACCGAAATAAAAAAGGAGCCAACATACACCTATTTGAATACTGTTAATGTTGCCCGAAAGTTGCTAGACGAAATTGAAAAATCCATAATGCTAAACCATGCCAATGCCGACAGAATTAAAAATAGTCAGCAATGCAGATTATGTTATCCTAGCCGAAAATAAGAAATTAAGTCTTAAACAATCGACAGCGTTCAGCCGAAAATTACTATGCATGGCTATGTAGCATTGAAGATTTTTGTCAATATTCTTAAGTGGCAAAACCTGCCTTCTCGTGAAAAATTGTAGAGTGTTATGTCAATAGGTATCTCAAGAAAACAATTCAGCAAAAATTTCCCGTGGGAAATCTGGGAAAATATTTTCCAAAAATCATTAGAAACTTTATGGAGATACATTACAATTATGTTACTTGCCAGTAGCTATTACAGGAAAAAATTCAGTTCAAGTTTTCCGTGGGAAATTCGATTTTGCAATAATCACTAGTTATACAACAAGAGGTTCGAAAATAATCGAATATACAGTTGATAGGACGAGATGTGTTGCTTAGGAAACACAACGACACCGCAGGTAGCACATCGAGTCCGCAACTGTATATTCAGATGATTTTCGAAGCTCGAGTTGTATATGTTAAGACTATACAACGAATCAACCATGTCAAATATCAAAAATATTAATTGTTTGTTTATATTCATGGATGATATGATTTATTTGTTTGCGGCCGAAACACAACTAGTTGTGTTTCAAGAAACACAACTTAGCAACGCAAATAACCGATGTTATACAGCGTAACTATAAGGAAAATTCAACTATCTGATTGGTTTATTTTCCAATGGGTTGTATAGTCATTAGAAATTGTCACTCGATAGTTGCCCAAAATTATTGAGGACGTTTTTTAATGGCGAAACGTCTGAAATTTGGCTTAAATGTATGCACAATCTGGCGGCCATTTTACCGTAAAATCTGTTGTAGTCCATAAAAACACATGTATGCAAGTCGGACAAGCACTACTGATTAATCTGAGGTTTAAACTACATAAAAGGTACATGTCGAACTTTATACGAATTCTAGTAAGATCTGTTTTAAATTTATTTTTTATTTTTATTTTATTTAATTAATTTAACAGAACAATCTGTGGATCCTACAAATCCAGTGTCGATTGTATATATTTACATAAGGACTGTATCGAAAAGAAAGTATCTACAAAAAAAAAGCCATTTTAAACACAAAAAAACAATTTTAAGTATTATAAAATGATGTTTTATCATATCATCTTTACTTAGATTCTGCACAGTAGTTTTATTAATTTGTCTGGTTGCTTTGGACTAACTTTTTGAACTTTGTTAAATTTTCTGCTAGTTTACCATTATTTTTCAAGTAACGCTTCGAAATTGTCCAATATCTTTCAATTTGTCAAAGTTCTGGTGAATTTGGCGGAATTTACTGTTTTTCCACAAAAGTGATGCAGTGGCTTTTCAACAGCTCCAAATTTATAATGGGCAGTTGCACGGTTTTAACGTACAATTTTTTGTTTTCACTTCGTTTCGGAACTTTTTGTATTTTATATCATTTCTATGCTAGTACCACTCACATAAATCTCTGACAGAAATTGATTTGTTTTTGCGAATTTCACTCACAATTTTGGCTCTAATTTGATATTGCTGGGACCTTGTTTTCAACCGTTTTTTCGGAAATCCTTTACCGTACCATGTTCCCCAGATTTATTAATTATTTTTCTCAATGCATGTTTACTTATATTTTCGCGCTTTGCTAAATTTTTAAACGAAACACCGTTTTCAATGCAAAATTTGTGCAAAATTCGTTTACGCACTTCTTCTTCAATTCGTGGTATTATTACAACTGGGTAACAAATTATAAAAATCAAACGCAATATTTACCTACAAAAAGCTATTCTATCTAAGGGCACTTTTCCGTTACAATAGAATTAGAGCAAGGCGAAGAAAACTAAATTTTTGTGTGGCTACTTTCTTTTCGATACAGTCCTTATAATAACTTAATAATTAACTATAATAAAATATTGAAAATAAATGTAAAAATGACATTATATAAACATTAAAATATTACTTAACAATTAAAGCTCTAAACTTGGCAATGCCACAGATCATTTATTCTATATAAATAGATTAATTGAACATCGATGCTGTAACGAGAACAAATTTAAATGCAGCAATTTTATTTAAATTGTTGTAAATACTTGGATCATTATACCCCACAGTTCATTAGCATAAATTGTTTTATATGGATGCTTTTAAAGCTGTGTTTATGACCTAGGAAGATTAACACGACCAGGCAGGGCTTTTAACATTTTAAATAATTTGGGTGGTCGTGTCAATCATCCTATCTTCATATTTTCCTATCTTCCTATGTCATAAACTCAGCAACTAAATTATTTAAAATGTTAAAAGCCCCGCCTATAACTATATAGTTCCATGCTCTAGTAGTTGATTTTTTTTTTACTTTTGATCAAAGTAGGCTAGTAGGTGGGGCTGGTGACATATTACATAATTTGGGTGGTCGTCATAACCACAGCTTAAAAAAAAGAAGTTACTTAGGAAAATGCAGTAGCGTAACTATAAGTTTTGGCCCCCCGCAAAATTTTTCTTGTAGCCTAAAAATGCTTCTTGTACCTATGAACAAGTAAGGCTTTTACTTCCTGCTCTAACTTCCTTCCTATTGTCCAGCCTTGCATTAATTAACAGTATCTGATATCAAGACCAGACATGATTTATTTCAATGAACTCAAACAAAAGGAAACATCTTGCAATCAACTCAATGCTACGACGATTTCTAAATATATCGACAAAGCATAACAAATCTCAAATATAATAGAAAAATATCAAGAATTTCGAAATAATCTCAAAAATGTCGAGTTATCATAGTATCTTGAATATTTTTGAATGTTCTCAAATATCGAATTATCCGAAAGTTTGCCGAAAATCTTTAAAAATCTCGAATAATCGAAGAAATGTCGAAAAACTTAAGAAATCTAGAAAAAACTACGAAATAATCTCAATTAAAGTAGAAAAATTCAATTAAACAAAAAAATTTTCTCGAACAATTTCAATAATACCGAAAAATCTCGAAATTAATAAATAACTTCAGAAAGTCTGTAAAAATCTAGAAAACCCATGAATGAACCCATAAATAGTGATCAAAAGATGAAATCCAAGACAAGGGGATATGAAATCGGGATGCGACGAGAATTTCCTAAATCAGGAGAACTCCGCTGAAAATAAAACACTATCACTAATTGTAAAATTATTTTGGAATTTGCATTTAATTATTTATACATACATACATTTAAAATAGTTTTCAAAATAAACCGATTTTGACGGGTTTACCAGTAAATTTAATTTTTGTAATCAAAAGGATTCGGTAAATGAGAAACTAAAAGTCGAATGAACGCTAATTCATTATAGAGACTGACTGGTTTGGCTCAAGACTTCGTTGATTCGCTTTCTACAGTCAAAGGCGCACCTAACTAGAGAAACAAGAAATTGTTTTCAGTGGCGGTTAGACAATTTTGTAAAAGGAAAATTTCAACAATTTGTTCTTGATTTTTATAAAAATCATAATGACACTTCACAAGAAATCAAATTTAACCTTTTCTTATCAAAACTTGATTTGTAAAAGGTTGAATTTGGAGTCCAACACGTATAGTTATTATTACAAATAAATTAACCCGGCAAACACTAAAATCGGTTTCGTTTGATGTCGAAAGCTTTTTTTTCTTCTAAATCTAAATAACTGCAAAACCTAAAAGCATTTTTATTTCTATAGAGATTACGTGTAATTACTCTGACATTCACCTTCAGCAACCGAGAAGAAATTATTGCGCCTGTCTCAAGAAAATATTTAATAGCAACAAGAACGATTTCTTCTTTCTTTACAAATTAGACCACACCGACCAAACGGGGCAGTGATTAAAGCTACGGCGGTTAGTACTATCTATCTATTCTTGGATTTGAACTAATATTTGAACGCTTGATGAATTGCGTGGGCTCTAGTAGCCGTGGGCCGCTCCGCGGCTGTGGGTTCTGCCAGAACCTAGTTATGCCATTGCAAAAATGTGGAGTAGTCATTTGAATATTTTAGCGGTAAATTTCCAAAAACCAAAATTGGAAATAGTGAGTAGAAATAAGTTTTATGTAAATAGTAGGTAACCCTTGAAAAAAAAGAAAATTGGAATGACAACGAAATTACCATTGATAAGCGATGAGTCGAAATGTTTCAATTTGTTCAATGTTTAAAATTAAAAGTATTCCATTTTTCAATTTAAAAAAATTAATAGAATTTGGGTTGTGTCTTCCAGGAACAAATACTTCCACCGAACGTATATTTGCCTTAGTTAATAATTTTTGGAGAGCTGGAAAAAAAAACAAATGGAAATTGAAACCGTTAGAGCCATGTTATTGGTTAGAGGAAATTACAAAACGTGTGAAAACTTTTACGAAGACATTTCGAAAATAAATGATTTTCAAATTGCTGGTCAGTTTAATTATCCTGAGTGAATTTTTATTTTGTTGTTTTTTTTATTTACATTTTATTCTATGTTACTAGGTAAGCCAAACGGCTAATGAACTCGTCTAATTATTTTTGTGATATTTTTAAATTTTCCAATTTAGAGATAATTTTAATATTTTTATATTAGTTTTTGTTTATAATTATTTTAGTTTTATATTTTATATACATATATATGTATTTGTAAATATAACTGTTTCTGTGGTACTCAAAAAAAAAATTTAATTTTGCGAAAAAAAATATTGGCTGAGAAAAGACATGTTATTTCCATATTTTTAGGTTATCCTGTATTTTTCTTCGAAGAATCTGGCCACCGTAGTGTAAGCCACGAGATAGGGTAGGTGTCTTGCTAATTGAGACCCAATTTCTCTAATCCCACTATGTGTATTCGTTTACTGTGTTCGCTGTATCACGTTGAGTGGACTGTATAGTTTCATATAAATCTCGAAATTGAAATCTCGAGTTGAAAGCCAATTCCAATATATTTTTTTTGTTGCGCCATCAAATCGTTGTCCGGGTACTAGATTGGCAAAGGTCTTCGGTTCGATTCTCCGCTTAATATTTCCGCTTTATGATTGGTAGTAAGCCATGAGAATTTTTTGATAAAAAGTGGTTTTCCTATCATAAATTTCATAGCATGCTATGTTTGAAACAATATAACTAAGGTCTGGGGTTTGATTGTGCTGAAGGTATGTGTTTTTCCAATTTATACTTTTTTGACGTGATTTGACGTCCTACACCTCATATTTAGCAAATTGACATGAAATTTTACCCTTAGTCGTGGGTAATTACTCATCAACTATAAGCATTACTTGTAACTTAAATGTAGGATTTCTTAGGTTGGTCCTTGGGCTTCATGCCTCACGCATAATATTTTTGCAATGACATTATATCAGGCGGCGAGGCAAGCCGCGCCACAAACCTCTCATTTAGAGTGATTAAAATGTTTGGACCATATTTGCATAAAGAAACAGTGGTAGTTAATTTAATCTCCACATACATTTTTATTAAATTAATTTTTAAATATTTTTTAATTTTTTATTACAAACTACAAAATAGCGATTTACAATGTTTGAGAGCACTGTAGCGAGTAAACGCCTCATCTGGTCTGAACAATTCTATTCTCAATTTGTGAGTAAGAAACTGTGGTGGATTATTTATTTTAAATTAAAATGAATAAGATCCACATTTTAATTAAAGGTAAACTCTGCAAAATAGCGATTTACAAAAGTTGAGAACACTCTAGGGAATGAATCCCTCATTTATTTGGGCGTAAAAAAGTAAGGTAATTTATATTAAATTAAAATAATTAATCTCAACACCTTATAAACGTTATCGCGTAAAATATCTACGGCCGTGTAGACGATACAGCCCTGTGATTTTTTATTTTATTTTGAAGAAAATCACAGCTCCCAAGTTTTTTATGTGATGTGCTCCAACACATGTAAAATCATCCATTAAAGCCCTTCCTCTTTGGTTTAAGGTATATTTAAGGTACAATATTCCTTAAAAGCCTTTAATCTCGAGCTACTTATACTCGAATAAATAATACTGGCTAAACAAATATCAAATGATCAAATGATGATTGTGGAAGCAGCGGCTGCTGAACATCACCATTGCATATAAATTGTATCCGTCCTAGGACTGGTTGAAAGTTTTTGTGATATACGATGCTATTAGCATCGCATATTCATCCAACTTAAGTTTACATCATTTTTTGATACAAGTCTTGCTTCGAAATCTGTTTAAACATTATTTGCATCGAACGCAGGATTTAGATGCAACCGTTGTATCGAATAAAATTTAGTTACTACTACTTGTTTTTAATTATGATACAATTCCATCAAATTAAGTTACTGTGTGTATCGCAAATTCTTTAATTAAAAATATCATTTAAAAAAAATTGTATTTCTTTCTGAATAGATACACATATTTGAAGTAATAAGTATATGTACTACTAAAGGTCGATCATAAACTCTTAGAAAATCTTCTAGGAAAGCATAGTTTATATTTAATTTTTGCTCCTTTTTCTTCCCTGCAATATCGTACAACTAACGATTAGCAATAATATGCTTCTTACTACCATGTGGAACTGCAATACCAGATATTGTGTCTTCTTCTAGGTAAACTCCGGTCTTCGGCAGAATCGGTGAAATAATCAATTTCAATAGTTGATGTGCCAGCAAGGATTGCAGCTAACCTTTCGATGATACTGGCATAGTGTAACATTTTTAGTTTATAGTCTGTTGTAATTAAGGTGAAAGATACAAGTATTTCTAAAAAAAAACATCATTTTTTTGACTTAAATCAACTTTTTGTATTAACTTAATTTTGAGAAATATTGTTAATTTGATTAACAAAATACAATATAAATTTTACGGTGAAATTAAAAGGCATGTTGATAATAAGATAAAAATAAAATTTAAATATTTTAAATCACTCAATAATTTGTTTTGAAGCACATATGTATGTACAAATAAATAACATTGGCGATATTAACCCTCGGCGGTTCCCCTGTAATTTCGATGTTTCCGCATGGTCTCACTCGGTCGAAAACGTCCACGTACAGTTTTAAACGTTTTATAGGTCGGTTTGAAAAATCTAAAAAAATTCTTGAAGACTGTTGAACCATTCTAGAATGAAAATCCACAATTAGGACTAGGAAAACTTGTCTTGGCCTAAATTTTAACAATTAAAAAATGCACCATAGTACAAAATAAATGACCATCGATTCTCATAATGGACACCCTAATGTTCAAGAAAAACCGGGATTTGATCGTTTCTGTCGAAAAAAGTGTAATTATTTGATCACTTGAAAATGGATAATTTCAACGAGAGGGAAATCGAGAATTTTAATGAAAACTTCACCGAACATTATTTTCACTGCAAAAATTTCATTACGAAAAACAAGATTTTGATATTTTGTATATAAATTAAGAACAAAGAATAGAGAGTGACAATGCTCAAATATCAGTCGGCGTTAGTAGTAGTGTGTGTGTGTGATATACACATTGAGTATAGCGGGAGTGATGAACGAATATTTCAAAGAATTTTTTTATAAAGGTTTCTCACGCCGGTCGTACTGGGCCGTTTTCCCAAGTGAAATGAAATTTCCCAGTGGGATCGTAACTACATATACCTACCACTTGGTGAGAAAATTTCATCTAGAGGTCACTACTATCTAAAATGCTAATTTTCTAAATTGCCTTACCAAACGTTATCTCTATATTCTATAACACATATAAACATTCTTACCAAAGACAGTTGGATTGTAATTTGAATCAAATTTTGTTTGAATGCCTGTCTTACATCAAAATAATACTTAAATTGTATCGTAAATGCCTCGATTAATGGTAATTGCGCATGCGCGTTATTTAGTTGCAGCTTTACATCGCATTTGGTAGTAATTATATGAAATATATTTTACTTTGGTCTAAAAAGATCAAAGTATTGAAATCCTGTCAAAAATGACGAAAAATTTGATTGGTCCAAAACTAATTTTCTCGACATTTTGAAAGTCCCTGAGTCTGAAAAAGCAAAAAAAAAAAAATGTCCGTCCGTCTGTCTGGATGTCTGGATGTCTGTACCAGTGGTATCTCGAGAACGGCTTGTCCGATTTTGAATTTTTTTTTCGCCAATCTGTTTCTATGGTCAAGGCGGAGATTTGAAAAGCTTTTGGAGACTGTATGTCAAGAGGGTGGGGTACCTGCCATACGAATTGACCCAAAATACCTGGTTTTATAAATATTTACGATTTTTTTATATAATATGCCGCTTTGATTATTGAATTGGGCATTGAATTGGGAATTGATTTGAAGGATAAGTGAGGGGTTACTTTGGGGATTGAGTTGAAGTTGAGTTGGAGTTGAGTTGGGGTTGGATTATGATGTAGTGAGTAGTTAATACATTTTTTATATGATGGAATTTGCCTATTTATCAACCGGTTATTATGAAATTTGACATGTGTGTCGGAAATGGGAATCTAAAATGATTTTTGAATGAAGTTCTGGAATATGGCCAAGTATGATGGAACATGACTATTTGTCATCACATGTGCGTTGAAAATGGGATTCTTAAATGATTTTTGAATGAAGTTCTGAAATATGGCCAAGTATGATGGAACTTGCCCATTTCTCAACCGATTACTATGAATTTCGAAATTTGTTTTGGAAATGGAATTCTAAAATGTTTTTTGGATGAAGTTCTGGGATTCCATAATGATTTTTGGATGAAGTTCTGGAATATGACCAAGTATGATGGAACTTGCCTATTTCTCACCCTATTATTATGAAATTTGACATGTATGTTGGAAATGGGATTGTAAAATGTTGTTTTGACCAAATTTTGGAATATGGCCAAGTATGATGGAACTTGGCTATTCCTTAACCGATTATGATGAAATTTGATATGTTTGTTGTAAATGGGATTCTTAAATGGTTTTTGGAAATAGCTCTGGAATATGGCCAAGTAGGATGGAACATGGTTATTCCTTGCCCGATTATTATGAAATTTGATATTAGCGTTGTTAATTGGATTCTAAAATGATGTTTGGATAACTGAATGTTACTGACATGTTACGGAAGCTTTTGACCTGTTTCGCCGTTGTTATAAAAGTAAATATATGTTGGTTAAAATAGAAATCAATACTATCAAAACTGCCACACCAACTTTATGACACAGGTGAATTCAAAAGACAAAGATAACAAAGACCGAAGTTCTGATCACCTCGTGAGGTTTCAGCCCTTTATATTTTAATTTATGTCTTACATCAAAATAAGATGTAAGGTAGAATCGCATACGCTTCGATGCAAAGCTTGAGTCGAAATTCGTCGCAAGATTTTCAACTGTGTAGTTTTGCTATGACGGTCTATTTTTGCCTGTTAAATCTGTTTTAGTTGAGGATACGGTAATTTCTCGATTTGTTTCTTTATTTGCATATTGTGTAACAGGCCACTAGCTACTTACCCACTATTGGACTTTTACCATACAATAAATCTCTCTCTGTAACTGAGCAAGCCAGTGAAACACGAATTTTTTGTTTTTTTATTTTATTTTTGGAAAACCCAAAAACGAACAATTGCAATAGCGGATTGCAGTGTATAAATCTCTACATTGCCAAAACGTAGCGCAACAAAATTAATGGTTGTTTGGTAAGAAGAACCCAGTTGAAACCGCTGCGTTCTCTCTGTGATATGTGTGTGCTTGTGTGAGGCTCTCTACTTCCTGCGAGAGATGAGTATTTACATCGTGGCTGGCATTCACTGAACCCCAGGCCACCTTGCTGTGCTCCGTCTATCACGCGATGGTTTCGCTTCCCTGTTCGCCTATATACTTATACCTAGAACTGGTATATATTCGCAATACAGTATTTTAAACGTTGTTGTTGTAGATCACCCCTACAGCACAATTTGTATGTGAATGTTTCGCCAATATGTTTGTATCTACCACTGGTCTATGTATATCCGCAAAACGTTATGTGGTCGTCGTTGTTGTTATTGATCACCACCACACATTTGCAAAACAATTTGTTTGCAAATACTTCGCCTATATATTTGTATATACAACTAGTATGTGTCCGCAAAACGTTCTTCCACTTTATAACAAAAAAAATTGTATACTCGGTTGATATACTATACGTATCCAAACTGGACGTATTATCACTTTTTGTTTTTATTTTTTTTTTGTTCGCGTATATCACCACGCACACTAACACGACAGATCAGGTACAGCCTGTACGGCACTCACTTACATTAAACAAATAACTTAACATAAATAAATAATTACTACGACACACAACTCTTATTTGCCGTTAGTATATTCCAGCCGAATACTTAGCTGCTGCACGTGCCACAAATTGCTCGGCCCCACTTGTTGATGGCTTGAGTTCTCTACTCGATCCGTATGTTGATCCAAAACAGCACCAACTCGTTTTTAATCCCCACTAGAACTCACCATCCGCAATATAGCACCAAATGACGCGGCAAAATCAATTGTCTGGCAATTATCCAATCGTTGTATGCGCACGTTCAAACAGCCGAAAATCCAAGAGGTTTTTTTTTACGCTATTCACGCCTTATATTACTTTTCTCGACCGGAAGTTATGATCAATGGTCGTTTAAGATGGCCGTTTTACATTATTTGAAGCGTTCGTTTTACCATTATTAACGATGTAACTGCCATCTAACAAACAATAGCTATTAATTCGGAAAGATACCACCTTGATGACCAGGTTTTATAAATGAGCATATACCCAAATGCGAGTTTGATGAATTAGGAAGGAGAATTGGAAGATAACTAGAGTGGGAAATTAAAATGGGATATGTTACCTGACAATTTCCATCACCTGACACGCCGCCCACATAGACCTGTCGTAACGCGCAACGCGACGTCACAATTGTTCGATTCTCATTTCACATTTGGCACACATATTAGTACAAACAACGGTAAGTTTAAAAAATATTTTGTAAAACTAAGTAAGGATATACCAAATCTAAAATAATGAGTATGTCATTTTAATTAATATAAAACATTTTTCAATATATTTTTTGTTCTTTTAAATCTTATCAATTTATAAAATATACAAATTACTCCTAAATGAGAGTTGTACCTGTTTTTTATCAAGACCCTTCACTTATAAAATAAATAATAATTTTTGAATTTATGTACACATCATGAGTACCACAGAACAAGAACATAATTCAATAAGTGGAATGAAGAAGGAGGGTCGAGAAATATTGTGGCAAGTTAAACTCTAATGAATGCATGGCATTGTGAAGGTGCCTCAAAGGAAAACATTCCATTCTCAAAGCTAGCCAGAGGGATAATATTGGTAGGGTAAACTAAAAAAACTAAACAAGGTTCCAAATCGAAGCTCTGCAAAATGGTGGCAGGAGCTGTAGAAAAAATGTTGGGTCGGATGGGCAGTCATTAGAATATTTCAAAATAGCTTCTTGTTCAGCCAGTTCAAAGCTAGCCTGTGTTCACTCTAAGTTTAAATTTCGTCATGGGAGCTGAAGAAGAGGTTAACACGTGGAGTATGGAGGAAAAGCACTCTGTTTATTTAAATTGGCCGAGGAGGCTTGCACAGAAGAGAGAGCCAAAATCCAGGCCAAACTAAACAATGAAGTTTTTAGTCAGTTAATTAGTTTACCCCAAGGAAGAACAATAATTTCGTTGGTATATTGCTCCATAATTTCTTATCTAATGCAATCACTATCGTTCAGGGATTATTTAAAAAGTTATATTTAATTTTACGATTTTTAACAATAATCACCCGCATGTATATATTTAGATTTCTCAAGTTGCAAATATTTTATTGGTTTGATTTAATTTGAAATAAATGAGTTTACTTGAGCTTGTAACATGGGGCTGTTACATATGCTTTAAAAATATATTTTCAAAAATTAGTCTGACAAACAAGCAATCCGTGACGCGAGTTACATGTCAAGAACCTGTACACTATGATAAGAAAAATGCACATGATACAATTCTATTCTAATTAAATATCATGTTCTGAAAATGTTCACATAGAAAATGCAAAGTATTAAAAAATATAAATGTAGAACGGAAAACGATATAAAATTTCAAAACATGTCATAAACATGATTTTTAAGTAAAATTAAATATATTAAAATTTTTATGCTGATTAATAAAAAAATGAAATCATGAAAAAGTAAATTAATAAATTGTTAATTGTTGTGTTGGCTCTAAAGAGATCACACCTAAGCGATTCCAAACTAATAAAAACTGACTCTAAAGAGATCAGTCAAATTAATAAAATAAAAATCTATCTCTTAAGAGAATAGTGTAATAACATTTTGTAATTAATTAAATTAAATAATAAAGTGCAAAAATAAAAGTTTTTTTTCTTTTTAAAAAGATTCAAGAACGAAAGTCGCGCGTTTTGTAATATTAAAAGTACATGACTGTATCGATAAGTTACTCAATACATTATTCAACAAAAGTACTCAAATCTCGATTTTTTGGTTTCAGTCGTACACATAGATTCCCCTTAAAAATAAAAGTCAAAAATAAAAACACAAATAAACGAGATTTAAAAAACAAATAATTTGGACCGATCATTAGTGTCATTGCCACTGTTAAGGCAACATTAAAATTAAAATATTATTTAGTTACTTGTTAGTGCAATATTTAATTAAAGTGGAAAATATAGTGTTGTGAAGACATTTGGGTTTATTTTTCTTTCAAAATAAAAGTAAAACCAACCAATAAGGCACAGTAAACGAAGATATTTGTGTTTAAAACGTTTACCAAGAAACGGGTACAATTCTAACGGTGGCACAATCAAATTACTGTTTACTTGGTAAGCGATATAATTTTTTTTTTGTAATAACATATTACTAAAGTATCATACAGATACTATTATCATATCCACAACAAGGGATAAAGTACATATGCATAAATTGATGCCTTATATGTTACTGTATGATTTTTTTTAATGGAAACAATGCATTTATTATGTAAGGCATGACCTTATAACAGTGGGCCGGACAAGTCAAAAAGTGGTTCCGGACGTCCGCGTCAAATAGATACATACAAGTTTAAACAAAATAAAACATTTCTATAAATTAACATAAATTTGTTACTAATCCACTAATACATACAATATAATCTAATTAATTAAGTTATTATTATATATTTATATTTATTAATTATATAAGATTATTGTTGTTTATATTCATTCATACATTTTAATTATAACCCAATAAGGGCCATGGTTCTATGCATTACGTTTTTTTTTAAAGTAGATATATCATTACTTTTCTAATTCTATGTTATTTATTTATTTGATTATTTAATATACAACAAATTATTTGAGCGTTATTGAAGTTTTTGAATGGTAAAGTGTTAAATAATGAAGAATAGTCGTACGTTCGATTTCGTTTGATTTAAAGTGTTGATTGCTTATTTGGGGGTTGAAAATTTCGTTCTTGTTTAGTGACCAGTGAAAATTAGAAAAATGCAAAACTAAAATAAATAGTTATATGTGATGATTTAAGTTCAACCAAACATTTAAAGGGGTGCTTTATACTAATAATGCGCAATACAATTAGGAGGATGGGGAAATGGAAATGTGGCCGAACATCTAAGGTCACCGGCTTAGCGGTGTATACTACCACGAACCAGTGACGAGTTAAAATAAGGTTAGTGATTATTATAGTGTGTGCATGTGTTCATATATATAAATAAATAAATAAGAAAATATAAAGCAGCTTATCAAGCTCTCGGTGATTGATGGTAAGATCCCCACCCATACCGATTGCCACCTAGCCGGAAAAATGCTGCTCCATCACACAAATCACCGGGAGATCTGCTAACGGTTTCTGTGACCAAATCATTTTACAAAATAGAGTCGACGAAAAGAAATCGTTACAAGCTTTAATATTGCTTTTAATGGCAAATTCCAGATGTTTTTCGCTCACATCATAAATCCACTTAGATATATCAATAAAAAATGTTTTATATGTCTAAACAAAAAAGCACGCATAGTAACAAACTTCTAAGAACAGGCCAAAACAGCGTCAATTTCAAAATTATTACAGCAAATACCACTTAAAACAATAAAAGTTATACCCAAAACACACAAAACAAATTGTATTTCTTATTTCTTTGTTAAATTTAATTTTTCCTATTTTATTATTAAAATTAAATAAAAATATAAAAAAAAAACGTTAAAAGATCTTTTATTAACTTTTGTTTTATTTTTATAAAAAAAAACAAAAAGCACAAAAAAATAAAATTAATAAACGTAACTTCCAAGCAAATCTTCATTGTTGTTGTGTTTTTACGTAACATGTGAATCCCACGAATTACTCACCGAGAGTTGTGGTAAGGTGTTTGTCTTGTATCAGGAGATTTAATATCATGATGTACATGATTTCGTTAAAGCTTTTTGATGTGTACATACATTTTAACTCGATGAAAACGATGAGTTGTAAACCAATCTGTGATTTTTTTTTACGTTTTGTCGCACACGTAATCCAAGGGTCTACAATATTTAAACGTATAAAAAAAGAGCAGGGAACGTATAATACTTTCATACGTACGAACGCTTAAAATTTATTTGATTTTCTTTTTTGTGTTTTTTTATTTTGCAGCAGCAAAAGTTATAAGAAAATTGTTCGTAATATAATTTCGATTTTTTATATGTTTTTTGGTGCGGTTTGTCTTAACTTACATCGTAAAACGTTATATAGTACGTATGTATGTAGATGTGTGTGGAGTCAAAGATCAGACAATCAGAATGTTTGTAAGGATGCAGAAGAATGAGATTTTTGTGTACTGAATTGTGAACAGTGCTTGTAATTTCCAATTTGTTATTAAGTTTGATAAATCGATATACCCTAAACAAAATTGGACAACTCGACCTTTCGTACTGATAAGAAAATCACAAGCCAATAATAAAAATAATTTTCTTTTATTATTATGATTATTTTTTTTTTTGTAGGGGGAAACATGTTGAAGCTTTTATATGATTTTGTCTTTTTTGTGTGTTCAGTTAAATTTTTTATTTTTTGTTTTGTTTGATTCATCATGTTTTTGATTGGAATATTAAATTCAATCTCACCAACACCGAAATATCAAATAAAAAGCTCCATTCAATATGTAAGTATATATAACATAACCTAGTATGGCTTTTATTGGCAATAATAAATAAAATAAAAATAAATAATTTTTTAATCGAAATTTATACAAATTTTTATTTTTATTATAATTCCAGATGTCTGGATGAGTATACGTACATATATTGTATTTGGAATTTTGAATGTAAGGTATACATTGGCGAACAATAAAAAAAAAGCTTTTTATTGGATAATTCACATATTTATGGGAATTAATTTTAATAAATTATTATTTATGTTATTGTGTTTGACTTTTATTATTCTCAAATAAACCTCCGCTGGGTATATATAATGTACTAGGCCTTCATCAAACCTTTTTGGTAAATAAAAAATCCTCACATACTTTTATGTATATACACACACACACACACACACACACGTTATAAATAAATTACACACCAAAAAAAAATCGTAAAATGCACAAAACAAAAGCTTTTATTATATTTTAAAATTCAAGCATCACAATCGATTCGGATATTTTTATGGGTCCAATATGCTTCCCTCTTCCGATTTCATTTTAATTTTTATTTGCGGCAAAGCGGGAATATTATAGACGTTTTTTGTTTGATCCAAACTTTTTGTGTAGCTATGTACGAGTATCGTGTTTACGATAAACAAAAAAATCAATTATTTTGTAATCTTACAATTATCCTTGTTTGTAAGTGCTAATTTATCTTGTCCTTTTTGTGCTTTATTTGTATATTTTTCCATCTTTCATTCTTAATCGAAACGAAAAAAAAACTTTTTTTTGTCGACATCTTCTTGTGTTAACACAACAATTGATTTGATTTTAATCTGATTTGAATAAATAGAACATTATGTATCTACAAAAAAATTCGTCGTTGTCGACGTCAAGTGACAACAAACGTCTTTAGAATTTAAAATTAAATAATTAAAATTTAATAAATAAATAGAAACATAAATTGTAAATTCTGTTTGAGTTTTATCTCCTCAAAAAAAACAAAAAAAAGTTTCTTTATATTATTCCTCCACAATGACGAAATTCAATTAAAATTTTAATTGAATCGATCCAACAACAATATTTTGTGCTTAGATTTTTAAAATATTCAAGCATCTTTATTTAAATACTCGGTCCTACTTGGAATTATGGTTTATACGCTGTTACGATTATTCGATTTAGGATCGATATTCATGTGAAAGCTTTTAAAAGAATTGTTCGTTTTAACACAAATTATCTATAAAATTTAATGTTTTTTACCGTGTAACTCAAAATATAATAATTCAAAGAAAAACGTTCGCGTTAAATTCACGAGAGATTATTTTTTCCTTTCAAATTTTTAATGTCAAATGATTCGTTAGAAGGGTTAAGTTTACTAATATCATATTATTTTTTTGCCTATAAAGCTTTTCAAAATTGTACACCCACAAAATGTATTGTGATATAGGCTTACTACAAAAATGTATTGTAGCAAATTTTCACTTGCTTGTTAATCTTGTTATTGATTGGCATGTTCGACCGTGTGTATGTTGTGTGTGTGAATACATATTTACTATTATATTGTTCAAGAATCTTGTTAGTATTTTGAATGTATTGCTCTTTCTTGTATTGCGTTGTACCTAATCGTCGTTGTTTGTATGCATAGTTGGAATTTGGAGTTTAGAATTTGAAGTTTGGAGTTTAGAATTTGAGATTTAAAACTTAGAATTTATTTTTTTTAATCGTTTTCAAATAGTTTCGTTCATAACATTGTTGGTTGGGGCAAGGTTAATAAAGTTTCAAATTTCTGAATCAAAATGATACTTAATTTCTAGCGGGAATTTTCTAGCAGATTGTGCGTTTAAAATTAAAATAAATTTTATTAGCCAAATCATACACATATTTGTGCTAGTTGTTTGTTATACAGTATGATCAAAAAGTACCGGGAATTTGTAAATAAAACAAGTTTGTGTTAATTTTCGGGCAAATTTATTTTATCTCCTTCAAAATAACATCCATCTGAAGCAACACACATGTGCCAACGCTTAACCCAATCATCCATGCATTTTCGGTAGGCCGAAACTGGAATGTCCTTCAGCTCCTTCGTCGCATTTCGTTTTATGGCTTTCAGAGATTCAAATCTTTTTCCACGAAGTGGTAATTTAAGTCGAGGGAAGAGAAAAAAGTCGCACGGAGCCATATCGGGTGAATACGGTGCCTGCTCAAGGATATTTACGCTGTGTTTGGTCAAAAAATCTGTCACAATACGCGCTTTGTGTGACGGCGCATATCGTGGTGCAAAATCCAACTGTTGTCGGCCCACAAATCCGGCCGTTTGCGGCGCACTGCATCTCTAATACTCTCTAATACTCACATGACGATTTTCAAGCACAGTTTTCTTCACAATTTCAACGTTTTCATCGGTATTCGATGTGGAAGGGCGTCCAGAACGAGGCAAGTCTTCAACCACTTCACGACCATTTTTAAACACTTTATACCATTCATATGCTCTGGTTTTTGATAAAGCAGACTCCCCAAAGGCTTTCTGCAACATTTTCAACGATTCAGCACAAGAAATTCCGTTCAAAACACAAAATTTCAAGCAAAATCTTTGCTCAATAAAATTGTTCATGTTAAAATGCGACAAAACACAAAAACTTGTCTATTATGAACAGCTGACAAACAAACACTAATCATCTGATCCCACTCAAGTTACACACAGATGTCAGTATAGGATCTACCAACTTAAAAAAAAAAAATATCCGAATCGGTCGAGAGCGGTTTATTTAAATTACAAATTCCCGGTACTTTTTGATCATACTGTATGTATATGGTACTAATAAGAATATACATACTAATGTGGATACTCCAATTATTTAATTTAATTTATTATTGATAACTTAAAGCTGTTATTATTTAATGAGTTGTAGATCTAATTTAAATTATTTTTCAGTGGGATTTTAAGCATAAGCAATTATTTAGTTTAATTTTGATTTTGAACGTAATTTCTAGAATCAATAGCTAGCTATAGATTTGAAAATTAAATTTTATGGGGTTTCAGATTTTTTAGTTACTGATTTTAGAATTTTAGTTTAAAATATTAAAAAAAAGATATTTAGTATTTAATATTCAAAATTTAGAATTAAAATTCATAAAATATTAGGGCTAATTATAGACCTTTATAACTTAATTAAATTAATTCAATATATATTTCTCAAAATTAATTTAATAATACAAAAAATTATTTCTCCAAATTTTCGGTGTTGTACACCATTCTCAAGGAGTTTTCATTACCAACTACTACAATTTTTTGAACAACAAAGTTTTTTCTTTTTCGTCATTGAAAAATGTCAGAAAATAAGGAAAACAATTTGTTTGAATTGTTGACCTAGTGAACTTGAATTTTAATATTTCCTTCGAACAGCTGATTTTTCAAAATAAACAAACAGTACGTAATACAAATTATCGGCTACATAGATGTTTTGATTTTGTATGACATCATCGAACATAATTTTTTATAATATTGATGTAATTTCCTTGCAACCTGTTACTATCAACTTTATAGTTAACCGGATTCTTTGATAACCATATGTGACCAGCCTCTTTAAATAATCTTTTATTTTTCTTAATTTCGTAATCTACTGTTATACAATTATCAAAGTCAAAATCGTGATTATTTTCATGTACATGCTTCACTAATGCTGATCTGTAGTGATTATGTGTTAATGTTGCATGTCTTTTTATATGTGCTACGTCCGTCTTATGTTGTTGTACTCTCTGTGCTTTCGTTTTGCTTGTTTCTCCTACATAACAAGAATCACAGTCTTTAATTATAAGTAATGTAGGTAAGTAATTATTTTTTGTTAATATCTTAATAATTTTAGAGATGTTTTTTTGTCTAAATTCACTATCTGACAGGTATAAGACTCGTTTAATAAAAGAATGAGCAACATTCTTTTTCATTTGGTAAGGATGTGTCGAAATGAAATTTAATAGCGTATCTGACGCTATATCCTTTTTATACCATTCAGATTTAATAATTTTATCTCGTCTGTGGAGTTTAAGATCTAAAAATGGTAATGTGTTATTATTTTCTTTTTCAACGGTAAATTTAAGTTTATTATGAAATGAATTAAAAAGTACTTTTATATTGTCAATGTTTGATTCAGATGTGGCCAAAATGATATCATCAACATATTTATAAATGAAATTTGGTTGTTGTTGTAACAAAGGTAATTTTTCGTTAAATAGTTTTTCCAAAACTATATCTGCCAATATTGGTGATAACGGGTTACCCATTGCTAGTCCAAATTTCTGTTTATAGAAAATGCCTTGATACTTAAAATAGTTATTATCTCGAACACTTTTGTTAAAACGCAATTTTGTTCAATTTCTTGCCATCTTTCACAAATTGCTAATTTTGCCGTTTCCAATGGCACATTTGTGAAAAGAGATACAACATCTAACGAAGCTAATATCTCATTATCTCCAATTTTAATGTTTTTAAGCATATCTTTAAAAATGAACGAATTTTTTAAATTATATTTACTGTCTTGTATTAACGGTTTTAAAATATCACAGCAGAACTTAGATAATTTGTATGCTGGCGAATTTATAGTCGAGACTATTGGACGTAGTGGCGTATTTGGTTTATGGATTTTGGGAAGTCCATAAATCCTTGGTGGTATTGGGTTATTCATTTTCAAATATAATTTATATTGATTGCTAATTAGATTTTTGTTTTTTAATTCTTCAATAATTTTACAGCATGTCTTATTAATTGTTTTGGTCGGGTCATTAGGTATAATCTCATATGTGTCTAAGTCGCTTAATAATTCTGACATTTTACTTTGATAATCTATTTTATTAATAATTACAGTTTTATTACCTTTGTCCGATTTCGTTACGTATATATTTTGATTATCTTTAAGAAACTTATTGGTCACATTATGGGCATTCAGAACAAAATACCACCAAGGATTTATGGACTTCCCAAAATCCATAAACCAAATACGCCACTACGTCCAATAGTCTCGACTATAAATTCGCCAGCATACAAATTATCTAAGTTCTGCTGTGATATTTTAAAACCGTTAATACAAGACAGTAAATATAATTTAAAAAATTCGTTCATTTTTAAAGATATGCTTAAAAACATTAAAATTGGAGATAATGAGATATTAGCTTCGTTAGATGTTGTATCTCTTTTCACAAATGTAACATTGGAAACGGCAAAATTAGCAATTTGTGAAAGATGGCAAGAAATTGAACAAAATTGCGTTTTAACAAAAGATGAATTTTTGAGATTATTGGATGTAAGTGTTCGAGATAATAACTATTTTAAGTATCAAGGCATTTTCTATAAACAGAAATTTGGACTAGCAATGGGTAACCCGTTATCACCAATATTGGCAGATATAGTTTTGGAAAAACTATTTAACGAAAAATTACCTTTGTTACAACAACAACCAAATTTCATTTATAAATATGTTGATGATATCATTTTGGCCACATCTGAATCAAACATTGACAATATAAAAGTACTTTTTAATTCATTTCATAATAAACTTAAATTTACCGTTGAAAAAGAAAATAATAACACATTACCATTTTTAGATCTTAAACTCCACAGACGAGATAAAATTATTAAATCTGAATGGTATAAAAAGGATATAGCGTCAGATACGCTATTAAATTTCATTTCGACACATCCTTACCAAATGAAAAAGAATGTTGCTCATTCTTTTATTAAACGAGTCTTATACCTGTCAGATAGTGAATTTAGACAAAAAAACATCTCTGAAATTATTAAGATATTAACAAAAAATAATTACCCGATTAAACTTATCCAAAAATTGATTACAAAAACGTTATACACATATGAAAATAAAAATTCAAATAATTTAGAAGAAATTAAGTATAGCTCAATCGCATACGTACCAAATTTAACGGAAAAAATTCACAAAACTTTAAAAACAAATTCTAAAATCGTATTAGCTAACAAAATTATTTGCAAAGTTTCGGACACATATTCCAAATTAAAAGATAAAATACCAGTGGAGCAAAAGGATGGTGTCATTTATAAAATTCAATGTAAAGACTGTGATTCTTGTTATGTAGGAGAAACAAGCAAAACGAAAGCACAGAGAGTACAACAACATAAGACGGACGTAGCACATATAAAAAGACATGCAACATTAACACATAATCACTACAGATCAGCATTAGTGAAGCATGTACATGAAAATAATCACGATTTTGACTTTGATAATTGTATAACAGTAGATTACGAAATTAAGAAAAATAAAAGATTATTTAAAGAGGCTGGTCACATATGGTTATCAAAGAATCCGGTTAACTATAAAGTTGATAGTAACAGGTTGCAAGGAAATTACATCAATATTATAAAAAATTATGTTCGATGATGTCATACAAAATCAAAACATCTATGTAGCCGATAATTTGTATTACGTACTGTTTGTTTATTTTGAAAAATCAGCTGTTCGAAGGAAATATTAAAATTCAAGTTCACTAGGTCAACAATTCAAACAAATTGTTTTCCTTATTTTCTGACATTTTTCAATGACGAAAAAGAAAAAACTTTGTTGTTCAAAAAATTGTAGTAGTTGGTAATGAAAACTCCTTGAGAATGGTGTACAACACCGAAAATTTGGAGAAATAATTTTTTGTATTATTAAATTAATTTTGAGAAATATATATTGAATTAATTTAATTAAGTTATAAAGGTCTATAATTAGCCCTAATATTTTATGTATATAAGAAAGACCTTCGGAAATAAAAAATAAAAATAAGAATTAAAATTGTTTATGCATCTTTTATTGAAATTAAATTAATTTTTGTTACAATTATGTAAGTTGAATTAAATTTAGTGAAATGAATATTTCGATGTAATCGAAGCATAAATGTCATAATGTTGGTATTGATGGTATTGGTATCGAAGTAGATATTGGTATTGGTGTTAATGTTAATATGGATATTAATGTTAGTTTTAGTGTTAGTAATAGTATTTATGTTGATATTGGTATTTATATTAAGATTAATAAATTAATAAATAATCGTTAAAATTATTTTAGTAAAGAATCACCCGAGAAACTCGACCAAGCTGGTATTGGCTAACCCAATAGCGCAATGTGCGGGATGGTAGTTGGTTAAATTATTGTTATCAAACTATTTATGAATGTTAATTTATTTGTAGTACATAAAGATTAATTTGTAATCTATTTTAGAGAATTAAATTTATACTTAATTAATTTTAGAATAGTTATTATAAAGTATTAATACAGATTTTTAATTTAGGACATTTTGAAGAACCAGCAACAGGTTTCCAGGAACTTAGGCAGTAAATAAATTTAAAATTGTATTGTCTTGTGCTAAATAATTGACTAAGAATATACTACTACCAAATTTACTAACTATCAACTACTTAGGTGTCTAGAACCGGGTAGATTTTGTCACGATGCTAGATTAGTAATCGTTTACAGAAATATGTTTACAGAGCTTTCGAGCTTTCGGGCGGTCAATTTAGCTCTAGCTAAGACACAGGGAACTGGGGTGAAGTTTTCGAAAGATGTAAACATCAGTATTAGACCGCTTTGGAATAACATAATTAAAGGAATCACCACAAACACTTATAATAAACCTACCTCTACTTTTTACTTATATCCATAATCATTACTCAATTCTTACAAAGTTTAACGTCTCATTTTAATGTAAGTAAAAACATAAATAATTAATGTATAAACTTTAACTTCGAGTTTATGCACTAAATGAACATAAGTCGGGAAGAAAAGTTGAACAAATTCAATATACTAACTTAAATAAAATGGAAGTTACTACACCCTACTTCGACTACACCTAATACCTTTAGTATCTACTGTAAATTTATATAATAAAAATAATTTAATATTATTACTAAGATTAATTAAATTAAATAATTAAGAGTTAAAAAACAATTGAATATTTAGTAATAAAATGTAAAAAATAAATAAAAGTTTGTTTTTTTCCACTTAGCTGAATGTTGCGTTATGATTATGCCTTCAGTGTTGATTGATGACGTTTGTGGTATGTTGAATGATGATGATTTACCAATTTACCATATAGTATTTGGTACGATACCAGTAGTGCGATTTTGGTCGCAAAATGAGGATTGAGGATTGAGAATTTTGTATATATACATGGCGTATAATATACATTTTGCTATTGTGTGCCGTCAAAAATTTGTATTGTACTAGCAGAGTATACTTCTAGAGTATAGATTGTGTGATTAGTATGTCTACTTACCACCAGAGTATATGAACGTTGGGTCAATTAGTTTTGTTTACATTTTTTTTATATGTAGTTTGATCAAAAACAACTCTATTAAAATTGAAATATAATCAAAGAAAATTACAATGATACGAATTGAAAAATAAAATAATTGATTAACAAAAGAATAATTATTATATTTTTAACATAAAATAAATAGGAAAACCTTTGGTTTACAAGAATTTGATGTTTAAACATCGAACATTATTTGTGTTTTGTGAGGTTATGTCAAATGCTTTATGTTTGTTTTTGTTCAAGAATTTAAATTTTTCTTCAACATTTCTATTACGAGCTCCTTGCTGATCATTGTTTTTGTGAAATTTGTTATTCCAGGCAGCTTAAATGGTTCTTTTAACATAAAATTTACCATACAAAACTTAAATAATTGATGATTTTATATTTCGTTTTACCAGAGCCTACTGTATAAATAAGAGCCTCCAGTATCGACTGTATTTTTTGCTAAGCTTAAAATAAGGTACATACAATTTTTTCTTTACTATGAACTTATATGGGAAAACAGTTATTTTCATTTACAGTTTTAGTTTATTAGAAATATGAGCTTTTGTTTTGTTTTTATATGAAAATGTTCATGAAACATGTAATATTATTTGATTGAAAAATCAAGTCTTGAAAATGTTTATTTCTTAGTGAAAATCGCCATGAAAAATAAGGTACTTTTGAAATTTTAATATTGTTGTTTTTGTAATATATATGTCATCAACATAACTCGAAATTTATAAACAAAACAATAATCATCTCTTTCATTGCCTTCATTCCAATTTGAATTCGAATATGTTTCTATAGTTATTTTGAATTTACAAAGCATGCTAGATTGTTTTGATGTTTTGTTTTTTTCGCACTCATTGTATTGATTTAATTTATTCTGTTTGGCTCTTTTTGATTTTTTTAAAATTTTGATTGTTGAGCGGAGACGTGTTGTCTTTTTTCTTACCATTGGGTTTAGATGTGGAGATATGATGTCGTCATTAAACTGAATTTTCTCTTTTTAATACATATTGTTGTTGTTGTAGAATGTTTTTTAATTTAATTTCCCCTATTTTCTTTTGATTATTGCTGGAAAATAGGGAAATTTGATAATCTGTGTTTTAAATGAGTAAGACATTGCGTTGTTTGTTAGCGATTTCTTAAAAAATTATTTAACTGGGTTTAACTTTTAATTCATATTTTATCGTCAATCGAAATCGCGTTTTTTCATATAAACACTATGAAAATAAATGAATTTTTAGTGTTTCTATATCCCTTATTTTAAGTTCATTTTTCATATGCCGGCTCTATTCATATCAAGATGGTTCTGGTTTTACTATGGAAATTTTGGTTTTTTCCTCGTTTCTAATTCCCTTATAAAAGCTTCGTTTTTTAGATTATGGCTTGTATAATCACGGTTGCTTTGGTCCAACTCTAAGGAGAGGCGCTCACAGTTTCTAATGGTAAATCCTGCCCAACCTTCGTCAAATAACATTCTGCCACACTTCTGGTTCACACTTCTATTTGGACACAACGATAATATTAATGTATCCAAAAACGAATTACAAATTTTAAATAAATTTATAATTTTACTAAATAAATAAATCCTCAGATGGAATAATATATAAAATAAAAAACAGAATGTGTATATATTTAAAATCATAAATTTAAAATTAATCAAATTAATAAATTATATATTAAAATGCTGTCGCTGTTTGTTTTAATTATTTAATGTGAATTACGATTAATTGTTACAAGAAAGTATAAGCCATAATCGTTACATAGCTAATGATTAACTCTCTCTCTTTTCACATTTCATCTTTTTAAATATAAATTTAGTATTAAAAGGGCACATGTCCTGGACATGTGCCCTTTCAAGAATAAATGATTTTTTTTGGAAGGTAGGTGCCGTTTCATTAACCATATGGTAATGTCATCTTGTCATAAAACGTATATACGTTGTCTGTGATACAAAACCGTCATAATACTAATTTTGACAAAAAGTGGACATGAGCCCTTTCAATACTAAACGATTCAACTAGTCAGGTTACCATGGGTGAGGCCTAGCTATTTATTATGAGAAAGAACTTTGTTGGTTTTCAAGTTTATTCTAAATTAATCTGTTTATTTAAAAAATATTTGATTGGCTTTGGGGCAGATGGTGCCAACGTGATGACTGGTACCAATCATTCCGTGGCTACTCTGTTAAAAGATGATTGTCGAGAAATTGTTTTTTTAAATGTTCATGTCATTCTTTTGCACTGTGTGCCTATTATGCATGCAAATATTTGCCCAAATATGTGGAAAAGGAAACCTGCACAATTTCACACAAAATAGCCTTAAGCTACTTAATCCATTTTCTGAACTCTAAATTTTGCTGGATTATCGACTCAAAAAACTCGTTCATCCAGCCCAACCGCGTTGATGGTTGGTTATCATTTGAACCAACGGTCAATCAAATTTTATGTAGGTTTGAAGTGCTTCTACTTTTTTTCGTGCATGCAGAAGATGATAAATTTGAATCGGTGCAAAGAATTGTTAAATGTTTGTTAAATCCGGAATTTCAGCTATATTTAAAATTGTTAAAATTCATTTTGAGTGACATAAAGCAAATTTACTTGATACATTATAACAACAAATGCACTAAATAATCCCTGAGCAGAATTAAATAATCCCAAATTTTGTTTGGGATTATTTAAATCTTACCCCATTTTTTAGTTTTCGTACTTAGCGATCGACGCTACCAGATGTCATAATACATGTTAAATTTATATTTTATTTCGAAAGGTTGGCTTTTGCCAAGGCGGCATTCAATTATGACAAAGACTGCGACTACACTAATCAACCGAATGTTGTGATTGGGCCGATGAGCACTCTTTGTTTGTACTGCCACGCATGTGCTGTTCGAATGGTAAAGTCAAGTTGTCACCGCTGGTTGAGCCACCTCCAAACATGTTTTGGAAAACATTCGGAAATACAATTCGAGCTTTCAAATGACTTCATTCGAAGCTACAAACATTGTTAGCAACACAGGTGTTCACAACCTGGAAGAAAATAAGAAAAGAATCAGATTTACTTAAATCATGTTGTAAATAATACTTATCTGACGGCCTACGATGACAGCAATACTCCAGGTGAAACTCTTTAAAAAAAAATCCTAAAAAAAAAATCAAAATTATAATTTAGTTTATGTATCTATAAAAAAAAACATTTGTTTACATACGAATTAAATTAAATGTCAAATTGTAAACTTGATTTAACAAGGCACTCGTTATATATATTAGGTTGTATCAATAATACCATAACCATAATTTTTTGTTATATACTTTATAGTTTAGATTTTGATTAAATTTATAACACTCTCAGTCATACTGATCAACGTCAGTCTAATATAAGATTTTGTAATGTGCAGAAGTTGTACGGCACTTATGGTTGTCACTTTATGTGCCGCTACTTTATGTAGATTTCACTACGTTTACAATTAATTTTTAAACTTTAATAGTTTAACTTCTCGAGTTAAATAAAACACAACAATTATTGTTAAGAATATAATTCATATAAATTTATTATTAATATGTGTTTTATTTATTTAAGTTAAGTTTATAATTTTGAGTTGCCGGCTTATCGTATATGACATTCGTTTTGCTAATGAATATAATTTTATATTTTTAAGCCAAGCGAATAACTACCGTAAGTTTAACTTGGTACACCACCACAGTCACATCAACCAGTTCGGTGATATAGATGTTGTAGTGATATCGCGTTCTGATGTTGCACACCTTTTGTTGGGGATGCAAATAATACGCGCGGTCACTACATTACCCCCTCCTTAGTTGGAAACTGGTAAAAAAAATTAATAATATTCTAATCTGCGACAGTGTATTTTATGGCTGTGATGGAGAAAAACAAAATATTTACAGAATCCAAAAAGAAAATAAACATGAACTGAGATTCTAAAAAAAAAAAAAATAAATATATTAAGTAAAAATTAAAAATTAGTTTGTTTTTGTGTAACGACATTGCTGATTGTGTAAGCGGGCTTTAGCCTATCTATTGAGATACTTGAGTTTTTCCCATTCATATTAATTACGAAATATTTTCGAGTTCTTCTAATTATCTCAAAGGGTCCCTCATATGGAGGTTTCAAGCCCACACGTACTCGATCAACTCTCACAAATACGTAATTACATGTATCCAAATCCTTCGGAACATAATTAGCATTATTTGAACTTCTTGGTGCTGTTGCTGTTAAATTTCGCATTTGTTGTCTTAATACACGAACAACATTCGTTGGATCGTTCGGTAAACTATCAGTTGATCGGATTAAAAGTTCGCCTGGAACTTTAAGTGCTTGGCCGTATACCAAGTCAGCAGGACTGCAGCTAAGCTCTTCTTTAATCGTGGTCCTCATTCCTAATAAAACCAAAGGTAGCTCGTCACTCCAATTTACTGTATTTGCGCGAGCTCTTAAGGAATCTTTGATCTGTCGATGTATGCGCTCTATTATGCCGTTACTAGATGGATGGTAAGAAGTTTAGTGCTAAAAAAATGTCTTTTCGTGCATCTAAAGGTATATACGGACGGGTTTTTCCTGTAGCACTTTCACACCATATAGTAGATTCGGAATTCGGTAGCTTTATTGGTTGAAGTTTCCAAGACGCTGTTGTGGATCGGTAATTTAGTAAGTATTTGAGTTCATCATCATTTTTTTGAAGTGTAATGATATGCTCGAGATCGATTCCAGTATGATCGATTGTGCAATTCTCCGTGTCGCTTGAACGTGACAAAAAATCTGCGATCAAATTAGATTTACCTGTGATATATTGAGCTATATACTCAAGGTGCCGCGTCTGTCGCGGGCTCCGATCCGTCTTCGAAGTTATTGCGCCTACCAATGGTTTGTGGTCCGTATAGATTGAAAAAACTCTGCCTTCCACGAAATGTTTTAAATGCTTGATACTCAAGTATATGGCCAAGAGTTCTCTATCAAATGCTGAATAACGCTTTTCAGCTGATTGAAGTTTTCGAGAGAAAAATGCAAGTGGCATCCAATATCCGTTGTGATATTGTTGTAGCACTGCTCCTACAGCAGTACCCGAAGCATCTGTCGTTATATTGAACATTGCGTTGTCCACTGGATGTGCTAGTAACGTCGCTGATGCTAGCGCTGTTTTAGCCTCGACAAATGATGCCTGACAACTATCCGGCCAAGAAAAGTATTTCTTGTTTTTGCCAAGTTTGAGCAAAGCGGACAGATGCGAGTGGATGGGGGAGAGAATTTCGGCGAGTTTGGGTACGAAACGGTGATAATAACCTATCATTCCCACGAATTTCTGTACACTCTTGACGGATGTTGGTGATTCCAATGCTGTTATAGCTTCAACACGATCAGGTGACGGCGTTATACCATCAGGAGTTATCATATGGCCAAGGAAATTTAGCGATTTTACTCCAAAAATGCATTTCGACATTTTTATTTTGATATCATATTGACTTAAACGTTCAAATAGAATTTTCAAATGACGTTTGTGTTCATTTTCTGATGAACTGGCCACCAATATATCATCAAGATATGAGTATGTGAAGTCCAGACTCGTAGAACTTCGTACATAAACCTTTGGAATGTTTGAGCCGCATTTCGTAACCCAAAACACATTCGACTGAACTCAAACAGTCCAAAGGGTGTTATGATCGCTGTCTTATAAACATCATCGGCGTCAATCGGGATATGATGATAAGCGCGTACTAAGTCGATTTTTGAAAAAATTTGACTTCCGTGGAGAGAGACTGAGAAGTTTTGAATGTGGGGTATGGGGTACCTATCGGGCACGGTGCACGCATTAAGACGTCGATAGTCCCCACACGGTCTCCAGTCATCTTGGTTTTTCTTCCTGACAAGATGAAGTGGTGAAGATACGGGCGACGAAGAAGTTTTGCAAATCCCAAGATCCACCATGTATTGAAATTCAGCTTTAGCGGCTTTTAGTTTTTCATTATCGAGTCGGCGAGGACGTGAAAATGGGAGCTGACCTTTAGTTAGAATGTGGTGTACCACGTTGTGGTTCACTTCTTTATCATATTGAGGTGGTGATGTTAATGATGGAAACTTGCTTAAAAGCATGCCATAATCGCCATCTATATTGAAATGTTTCAATGTCGGCATTGTGGTAATGGCAGCCATAGCGTTTACTGTCAGTAAAGTGCTACGATCGACTAATTTTTTATTTTTCAAATCTACCATTAGGTTAAACTTTGTCAGAAAATCTGCTCCGATAATCGGGCGATTGACTGAAGCGATAATAAAAGGGTGGACAAAATTTCTACGTAAACCTAGATTTATTGTTAATAGAGTTTGTCCATGAGTGCTTATATTTGTTCCATTGGCTGCAGATAGGCAATAGTTAATTTGTTTTTTGTTCGGTCGAAAATATTTAATTGGGACAACAGATATATCTGCACCTGTATCAATCAAAAATGATAATTTGGTATTTCGACACTGAATGAAGAGGCGACGGCTATTACCAGGCCCACTGTTCGTCGCCGAAACAGTAGGTTTTGTTAGTTTTTTTCTTTATTTGCAAAGGAACACTTTCCCACGCATTTTCTAGCTTTTGCACCGAATAAATGATGGTAATAACAATACCAGTTTCTACGGCCAGTATTGTTTGGATGCGGGGAGTTTCCACGTGAAGAGTTGCGGTTTGGTCTGAATGAATTTTGTGATCCCCTATATGGAGAGCGTGATCTATTATTCGAATTTGAACGCTCATTAGATCGCATTGCTCCAAGTTCTTGACGTATTATTGACTTGATTTCATTCATAAGCACAACTGGAAAACCATCCAGTACGTTTTGAGATGAGTACTTGATCTCGGATGCCAAATTGGATGTTAACATACTTTCGTATATTTTATCGGCAGTATCCAGCAATGTTTGCACTGTGGTTTGTTGTGTTGAGGCTAATATTGATTTCATTGGTTCTGGTAAACCATTTGACCATAATCTTTGCAATAGTTCTTCCGAAACTTCTTTTGAAGTGCCCGCTAGGTTCTTTAATTCACGGTAATATTGAGAAGGACTGTTGTCTCCTATAGCTACTCCAGATAACAGCTTTGTTATTCGAGTAGTTTCGCTTTCCGTGTGACGCTTAAGAACCGCCGCTTTGAGATAATCGTATTTGTTTTCTAAGGGGGGATCAAGTATGATATCACTAATTGAAAGTAAGATATCTTCGGCTAAATTTGTTAAAACATAATGAAATTTTTTTTCATCACTTACTATTTTATGCAGTATAAATGTCGACTCCACAAGAACAAACCATAGGCGGGGGTTATTGCTGACAAAATTTGGCATTTTGATTTGAAATTTACTGACTACATCTTGTTCCTGTTTAACTTCTTTTTCATCATCACTCATCACGACCGCGTATTATGTAACAAATCCGTAAAATGAGTTGTTGACTAAATAAAAACACCAATAAATTTGCACTGTCACTGAACTAGCTAACGGTAATCGTTGAACTTCCAAAAAGGATTTATTTTAATCCCCTAACTCGTGTTGTTGTGAATGCGGCTAAAATATATAAATTCAAACTTTTAAAAAATAATATTAATTATAAAATTTAAAAATATAAATATATGCAAAAGATACTGAATACAGCAAAATTATTCAACGAAATTATTATTTCAATTTAGAGTTGTTCAAAATCAACAATTGAGCACGTTCTGCTGTAACACCTGATATCTGCTTCCGTTATCCGTTATTCGTCTCTGCTGTTTGATGGTTGTACGTTGTCGAAGGTCGTCTATCTTTGTGTAATCGACGAACCGTTGTTGATGTCTTGATAGCCGCAATTTCCACGTTGGATTATATTTTTCACTGTAGCCGCTTCTAATTCCTGGTGCGTTATCCGTTGAATATATATCCGTGGAATATATGTATATGCGTTAAAGCCGTCGAATATATTTTTCAAACACAAATAGTTTTTGACTTGTCGTAACCTGTGTTGAAATCGAATTCCTACATTCAGAGAATTCGAAGTATTGACGTGATATTATTTTGTAATTTATTTTGCACTGTATAGTTTATATTTATGTTTGATTGCCATGTAGTTTAGACAAAAAAAACTACGTTTCACTAAACTGTTTTACAGTCGTCGGGGTCACCAATTGTAGGGCACTTATGGTTGTCACTTTATGTGCCGCTACTTTATGTAGATTTCACTACGTTTACAATTAATTTTTAAACTTTAATAGTTTAACTTCTCGAGTTAAATAAAACACAACAATTATTGTTAAGAATATAATTCATATAAATTTATTATTAATATGTGTTTTATTTATTTAAGTTAAGTTTATAATTTTGAGTTGCCGGCTTATCGTATGACATTCGTTTTGCTAATGAATATAATTTTATATTTTTAAGCCAAGCGAATAACTACCGTAAGTTTAACTTGGTACACCACCACAGTCACATCAACCAGTTCGGTGATATAGATGTTGTTGATATCGCGTTCTGATGTTGCACACCTTTTGTTGGGGATGCAAATAATACGCGCGGTCACTACAAAGTCAATAAAATTAAATAACGAGTCGACAAGCGTGATTTTCCTTAAAAATAAACCCAATTAAATCGAGAGTTAAGAAGATATTTTCCGGGCCCAACAACAGGTTTGCCTGTTTTTTTCGTTTTTTCTTAATGTTTTTTTTTTGTTTTTACATAAAAAAATACTTCAAAAATAAAATATTTCTCCATAGGTTTTACGCCAACATTCAAAGTGCAAGGACAAGTTTACCACCAAATCGGTTCGCTTCTTCCAACACCAGATTAAGTTTTTGCAAATTTATTTCATAGGAGATGAAGAAAAAGAAGTTGATCAACGTTGCGCTGTTATCAACGGAACACGACGTTAAATTATTTCATATTTGTAACGTGGGTGTTGGGTGCGTCTCAATAGGGTAGGGGTTGACCGTCTATAGCCATGTATCTCGTGGTCTATATTCCAACGCTGCAACTATGTAGAAACCACCAAATGTGTCTAGTATACCTCCAAGTGGTAACACCCGGGCAACGATGTGAATACGTCGGCTAAATACTAGATGCGAGTGCAGTACACTATAAATGAGCAATGAGCGGAACGAATATGGAAAATAATACCCGAGGTGGTACACCTGTTAATCAGGTAAATCCACCCTCTTCGGAGGTCGGTCTCGTGGATTCTGGGGGAGACCAGCCATTGCTAAACTACAAATATTTTAACCAATCGCAAGATATGTTGGTGAATAAACAAGCTCAACTGAGCGAATCAGAAAATAATATTATAAATCCCTTCGATAGGAGTAATAAAGTATCGTATTCTCCGATAAGAGGCCGTAGTCCTTCCATTGGGGCCAGTAGCAAGAACATTTGTTCTACAAACGAAGAAAAGCTTCACAATGAATTGTGTAGAGCTAATAATGCACTAGTTGAAGCCAACAATATTAACAAGCAATTGAATGATACAATTGCATTGATGCAGGAGCGTATGAAAATGCTTGAAAACGAAGTTAAAGCTCTTAAACCAAAGGAGGCAATCTATCCTACTCCTAGCCAGACTACAATTGAACAAGAGTACCATACGGATGAAGACGAACTAGCTCGAGAAATTGAGTGGATAAGAGTTAAAGGAGTTAGAAGAAAAAAAAGAAAATTGAATAATACGCCCTCCCCACCTCAATTAAAGGATGATGTTCCTAATATTATCCAGAAACCATCAAAAAAAATACCTCCACCACCACCAATAGTAATAGATGAAGTCAAAGACTACAATCTACTTTATGAGAAATTAAAAAAAATTACTACAACTGATAAGTTTAATGCAAAGGTGATGAATGGAAACACCATCAAAATAAACTTGGAAGATGGTGAAACTTACAGAAAAATGACAAGTATGTTAAATGAAGAAAACCGTGCTTGGCACACGTTTGAAGATAAACAAACCAGGCCAATAAGGGTTATGGCTAAAAATCTACACTCTACGTGTAAACCAGAAAAAATAATTGATGATCTGAGAGCAAAAGGATTTAAGGCTACTGAAGCATCAATTAAACTAAAACGGAGAGGCAAAGTACCTCTCAACATGTTTATGTTGACCTTCGATAATGATGAAGATATCGAAAAAATTTACCAAATTAAGTACGTCTTAGGGTGCAAAGTAGTTATTCAGCCTCTAAGACGGTCTAAACTTATACCACAATGTAAACAATGTCAAGCCTATGGACATACACAAAAATATTGCAGCAGGGAACCCAGGTGTGTCAAATGTTTAGGTAAACATCATACCAAATATTGTGTAAAAGATAGAAATGTTCAGCCTAAATGTGTTCACTGTGGAGAAAGCCATCCGGCTAACTATAGAGGATGCAGCGTTGCCATTGAACTGCAAAACATCAAAAATAGGAATGTGATTGCTAAAAATCCAAGATTATTCAGGCAGCAGCCAGTTAAGATGACCCAACCCGAAGTAAATCGTAGAGAGTTGGGAACTACTCATGGACAATTGGGTAAAATGACTTATGCTCAAGTAACGATGAGTAACGGAAATCCAGGGAAAACTGGTCAAAATGACGAAATAAGTCAAACACTTAAATTAATTTTAAGCAGGCTCAATACATTTGATGAGCGATTACAGAAATTAGAATACAGCACTAAGGAAACCATCCCTAAACAGAAAAATGGCAGGTGATCTTAGAATCTTATGTTGGAATGCCAATGGACTTATGCAACATCAACAAGAATTGCAAGTGGTCCTGGACACAGAAAAAATCGATGTATGTCTCATCACGGAAACACATTTCACTAGACAAACAATCATTAAATTTAAAAATTATCATATATATCATACCATTCATCCGGAAAACACTGCTAAAGGAGGTAGTGCGGTTATAATCAGAAATAGTATCCACCACTACGAAGAGTTAAAATATGAAACAGAAGAAATACAAGCAACTGCTGTTAACGTCAAAACCAAAAATAGTTCTATTTGTATTGCTGGTGTGTACTGCCCACCGAAGCACTCGTTGAAGGAAAAGGATTATCTCGAGTTCCTCAGTAAATTAGGAAAACGGTTTATACTTGGAGGAGACTTTAATGCCAAAAATGTCCACTGGGGCTCCAGATTAACAACAACTAAGGGTAAAGAACTCCTAAAAGCCATTAGGAAATGCAGTTGTGAAGCTCTCTCAACTGGAAAACCAACTTACTGGCCTACTGATCCAAATAAAGTGCCAGATCTGATTGATTTCTTTATAATAAAGAAGATATCTGTAAATTATATACAAGTAGATGAAAGCCACAACCTAAACTCTGATCATTCACCGATACTTTTAACGTTAAGTGAAAAAATTATTCAGAAAGAAAGGAACCCTTTTCTAGTAAATAATCACACTAACTGGGAATGCTTTAGACTATCGCTAGAAGAAAAAATTAACTTAATGGTTCCATTAAAGACCGAGGAGCAATTAGACAAAGAAGTTCACAAATTTGTAGACGATATACAGCAATCAGCTTGGGAAATACCCCTGAGGTTAAAAAGAAAATCAAGGGAAACAACTACCCTTTGGAAATTAGGGAACTCCTAGCAGAAAAAAGAAGAGCGAGAAGAGTATGGCAACAAACAAGGGCCCCTCAAGATAAAACTAATTTGAACAATCTCACTCAACAATTAAGAAGAGAAATCAAAGAATTGAAAAATGAATCAGTCAGCAACTATTTAAGAAAATTAACTAATGATAGCAGTACTGATTATTCTCTTTGGAAATCAACCAAAAGAATTAAAAGACCAATAATACAGAACCCTCCAATAAGAGTAGCAGGTGATAAATGGGCTAGGAATAATGAAGACAAAGCTCGAGAATTTGCTGAACATCTTGAAAAAATATTCCAGCCACATCAAGATGAAACATTAGAAGCCGAGATAATATCTGAACAAGCTGTGCAAGAAAGTAAAGAAATCCTACCGACAACACCAAAAGAAGTCGCGTGTGAGATAAAAACTAATATGAATATGAAAAAAGCTCCTGGCTACGATCTTATTACAGCAGAAATCTTAAAAGAACTGCCAAGGAAAGCTCTGGTAAAGCTCACCAATCTTATAAATGCAGCATTTAGAATCAAATATGTACCAAGCTTGTGGAAAATTGCAGAAGTAATCATGATCCCAAAACCTGGGAAACCACCACACAAAACCTCATCTTATAGGCCAATTTCGCTATTGCCAGTCATGTCCAAACTCTTTGAGAAGCTTCTGGTAAAAAGGTTAAATCCGATAATCGAGAGTAAAAACTTAATCCCAAATCATCAGTTCGGTTTTCGTAACCAACACTCAACAATTGATCAAGTTCACCGAATAACCAGTATAATTGAGAAAGCACTAGAGGAGAAAAAAATCTGTTCAGCAATATTTCTAGACGTTGCCCAAGCATTTGATAGAGTGTGGCATGAAGGACTTAACCATAAATTAAGAAATCTTCTACCAATCCAATTTGCTAATATACTGGAATCTTACTTAAAAGATAGATTCTTCAGGATTAAGTTAGATGACACTTTCTCTGAATTGAAAGAAATCAACGCAGGAGTTCCACAGGGCAGTGTATTAGGGCCGGTTTTATACCTAATATACACTTATGATCTTCCTGCATTAGAAAACAATACAGTGGCGACTTTTGCAGATGACACGGCGATCTTAGCTGTTGGCAAAAGCAACGAAGAGTCAACACAAAAGTTACAAACAGCAATAACTAAAATTTATAAATGGACAAAAAGTTGGCGAATAAAACTAAATGAAACTAAATCAGTTCACATCAACTTTACAAACAGGCGATTCGAACATATCCCGATTACCATAAATCAAGAAATAGTACCGTATGCAAACACAGCTAAGTATCTCGGCATGACCCTGGATGCTAAACTGCGATGGAAAGCACATGTCAAGAAGAAAAGTGAAGAACTAAGAATTAAATACAGAAAGATGTATTGGCTGATGGGAAGGAACTCTTCTTTATCAACATACAACAAGCTGCTACTTTATAAGCAAATATTGAAACCGGTTTGGACGTATGGTATTCAACTTTGGGGTTGTAACAAACAGAGCAACGTAAATATCATCCAAAGATTTCAGAATATGGTATTAAGGAACATCGTTGATGCACCTTGGTATGTCAGGAACAATGATCTCCATAGGGACCTTAAAGTGAACCTCATCGTAAATGAAATTCAGGAGAAAGCGCGGAGACATGAAAAGAGGCTCCACATCATGTGAACATTGAGGCAACTCAGCTTCTAAGCAACACGAATTTAATACGTAGACTTAAAAGAACCAAACCTTTTGAGTTGGTGTAATTGTTAGCTTAAACAGCATTGTGCTGTGTAAAGCCCACTACAAAAATGTGGTTTAATTCAATTTACCAGACTCTATGGAACGCCAATGGGAAGAAGCCATAGATTAATATTAAGTTAGTAAATTAAGTCAGAAACAAATTGCTCCTTAGTCCAGGAGACTAGATTGTAATAACATTAAATAAATAAATAAAATTTATTTTAACAAAAAAAAAAAAAAAAAAAAAATATTTGTAACGTTTATTTCACCAGCATAATCATTTGGTTAAACTATTCAAAGTCGCCTTGGATCAAATGTCTTCAGATGATTACAAAGTCATTATAAGAGCCGATAAAATACCATCCGGTGAGCATGAACGACGCTTTAATGTCCCAACGATAAACGAAGTGGCAGTCGTTATGGTTGAAACGGAATTCAATCGGCGAGACATCATAATTCAAAGACATTATACAAATTTGCAACGCGCCTCTGAAACAAACCGATCGAATCATGCTCTCCAATATCCAATACTGTTTTGAAAAGGTGAAGATGGACACCATTACAACGTCATGCAGATAAACTCTGTCACTGGTGCAGCAACAACAAAAAAGGTTTGCTATTTTACTTTGAAGTAAATATCGTCCAAAATACATAAATGAGTTTGTCCGTTTGGGGAAAAATTTATTTAACAAAACTATTCGTATTACAGGTTTCATCTATGGATTATTATGCATATCGCATTATGATAAGAGCTCAACAATCCAATCATGTTTTGAATTGTTGACATGTGCGCCAAAATTGAAAGCGAGCGGCTTCTGTATATATATTTATTTGTGCGATGCAATTGCAAATGATGGAAACGCTCCCAATATTGGTCAAATGTGCATACTTCCTGCTTCGTATACTGGAAGCCCAAGACATAGGCATGAGTATGCTCAAGACGCTTTGACGTATGTTCGAAGATACGGGCGACCAGATCTTTTCATCACATTTACGAGCAATTTAGCCTGGTCGGAAATCAAAGATTTGATATCGCCTGGTCAGTCATCGCATCACAGACTTGATCTGACAGCTAGAGTTTTCAAACAAAAACTAATGAAACTCATGGATCTCATAATAAAAAATCGTATTTACGGCGAAGTGTAATGCTGGATGTATTCGAGTGAATGGCAAAAACGGGGTTTACCACACGCTCATATTCTAATTTGGCTGAAAGAAAAATTGTTTCAACTCAAATCGATAGTGTTATACCTGCTGAACTACCGAATCAACAAGAAGATCCGATACTTTTTGACGTTGTCTGCAACAACATGATTCACGGCCCATGCGGAGCATTAAATATGAGTTCGCCTTGCCTGAAAGACGGCAAATGCACGAAAAGATATCCATGCGATTTGAATGATGAAACCCAAACTGGTGAGAATGGACATCCGAAATACAGACGACGAAAGCCAGAAGATGGAGGATTCACCACCACCATTAAAGTAAGAAACGTTGATATTGACATTGATAACAGATGGATTGTTCCATGCAGTCCAATATTGTCAAAACATTTCAAGTTCATATCAATGTGGAATACTGCAGTGACATGGCAGTGCTCGGGCTGTCAAATCAAATCGATGGAATCACTCAATTTCAGATGGGTCGTTACATCAGCAGTAATGAAGCTGTCTGGCGAATTCTTAATTTCAGTATTCACGAACGATATCCAACTGTTCAACATCTTGATGTTCATTTAGAAAACGGTCAACGTGTTTATTTTTCCGAAGAAAATGCCGAAGAACGAGCAGCACAGCCACAAAATACAACACTTACGGCTTTTTTTCAATTGTGACAAGCTGATAATTTTGTGAAAACATTGCTGTATCATGTAGTTCCAAAATATTACACTTGGAACACAACAAGCAAAATGTTTTACAGGAGAAAGCGAGGCGCTGTTGTTCTACACTATGCTGGTGGTCGTGCATCTGATGCATTGGGTCGAGTATATACTGTATATAATGTTGCTTTACATAGTCAAAGGTTCAACATCATTCCAAGCTTTGAAAACGGTTAATGAAGAAATATGTGAAACGTACAGAGAAGCATGTTATCGACTCGGCTTACTTGAAAACGATCAGCATTGGGATCCGACATTGGCAGAAGCAGCTCTCACGTGTATTCCACCACAAATTTGCATGCTGTTTGTAATTATTTTAACGACTTGTGGGCCTTCTGATCCAAAAAATCTTTGGGAAAAGAATAAATAAAGCATGAGTGACGATATACTAAGACAAGCACATAGAACGAATCCTAATGTGGAAATCCAGTTTTCGGATGACATTTTCAATGAAGCACTCGTACTATTTGAGGAGAGATATACTTGGACTACCAGCACCGACACGTAATCGAAACAATGTTCACGACAGAGATTTGGTACGTGAACGACAATATAATTCTGATGAATTGCGCCATTTTGTCGATGCTCAGAAACAACTGTTGACTGCTGATCAAAAAATAGTTTTAGAAAAATTATGCAATACGTAGCAAACGAAAGTGGTGGAATTAGTTTCCTTGACGCACCTGGAGGTACTGGAAAAACATTCTTGCTCAATTTGATACTCGCTGAAATTCGATTGAAAAATGAAATTGCACTAATTGCACATTAAATGTAAACTATACCGAAGCAGCAGCATGTAACATCGGTAAAAATTCTGGCATGGCTGCAGTATTAAAAACAAGCTCACTTATTGTATGGGATGAATGCACTATAGCGCACAAAAAATCTCTTGAAGCTCTTGACCGTACTCTCAAAGATTTCAGAGAAAATGACCGACCAATGGGTATAGCTCTATTGCTTCTTGCCAATGATTCCAAGATCAATACCAGCCGATGAACTAAATGCATGTTTGAAAGCATCATATCTTTGGAGACTTGTAGAGAAACTTACATGGTCGACAAATATGCGGGTGCATTTACTTCAAGATGCTGCTGCGCAAATATTCGCCAAACGGCTTTTGGATATGGGCGATGGAAAACTTCCGATTGATCCGACTACAAGTGAAATATCTTTTCCGCCAAACTTTTGCCAAATGGAGTGATCAATTTAAAATGTTGTGCAGAAAGCTTTTCCTGATATTACAAACAATTTCAAAAACCATGATTGGCTTTGCGAACGAGCAATTTTGGCTCCGAAGAATGATGATGTCAACAAAATAAACAATCAAATTAAATTGAAGCTACCCAGTGAAGTTGTCAAGTACAAATCGATTGACACAGTTATAGTTGAGGAACAAGCTGTTAACTATCCAATAGAGTTTCTTACCTCGTTGGAACCATCTGGAATGCCACCACACATATTAACTTTAAAAGTTAGTTCACCGTTGATGCTCATTCGCAACTTAGATCCACCGAAATTGTGCAACGGAACAAGACTTGTTGTTAAAAAAACTATCGCCGAACTTAATTGAAGCCAAAATCAGACGCCAAGTTCAACTACGACCACTGTAAATTTTGGTGCATATTTAAATTTGTTTAACTGTAACCGAATCAATAAGTAAACTATCCAAAATGAAAGATGTGATGCCATTTTTATGCAATGATATCGAAAAGTCATTGATTCGGAGTGTGTGGGAAAAATGGTTGCGATCATTTGAACTTTATTTGGAATCAGAAGGTATTGCAGATACCGAGAAAAAGAAAATCAAGTTGTTACACTTTGAAGGGCCATAACTTCAAGAAGTGGTTTATAATATTCCCGGTGCGCTACTGAAATACGATGCAGGCGAAAATAATGATGTATTTAAAATTTTAGTTGATACATTAAATAATTATTTTTCTCCTCAAATATATTCCACATTTGAGCGCCACTTATTCCGGTCAATTCAACCAGACGATGGTGAAGATTTAGGTAAATTAATTTTATGACTGCGTCAACAAGCCAATAAATGTGAATTTGGTAAATGAAAAGATTTTATAGTCGAAGTAAACATTAAGGACAAAATTATTGATGTCTGGGCTCCACTTGATTTAAAGGAAAGATTGATAAAAAAGGAATCACCTCTAAGTGAAGTAATTGAGTTGTGTCAGGTATATGAGCAAGTGACAAATCAATCAAGTGCCATGCTCAGTAATGGTTCATCTAGCGTTGTAAACAAAATTTCAACGGGGTTTTGATCAGCTGGTAAAAAGGAGTAATGTAGAAGATGTGGCTTAAAAGGCCACACTGATAAAAGTCAACAGTGCTCGGCAAAAGATGCTAAATGTAAAAAGTGCGGTCCGATTGGTCACTTTGCACGAAAATGTAAAACGAAGACATTTAAACGGAAATTTTCAATGAAGTTTGATAATTTTAAACAATGTAAAATGTTAAATTCCAATGTAAGGTGTATCAAAGATAAAGAAGATAGTCTAGATGAAGATGAGGATTACAGCTGTTTTAAAATTGTTGACGAGTTAGAAACAATAGTAGTCGTTTTAATCTGATTAGCGAGAAAAACTGGGTAATGCTTTGCAATAGCAAAGCTATTATGTTGAACGTGCGCGATACAGCTGAAAGCAACAAGTGAACCGCTAAAAGTCAAGAAGGTTTTCAAAGCTCCAATCCGTGTTGGCCAAACCCCGGAGTTAATTTGTTCTTTCTATGTCATTGGACATTCGAAACAATCACTTTTGGATCGTAACGCTGCTATCAAATTAGAGGTCCTAAAATTGAGGCTAAATGTAACTCGCGTTGAATCGAAAGCATCATTTCAAAAAATTAAGGGAGTAACTGTAAGGTTGTGTATAGATGAAACCATCACACCTGTACAACAGCATTTGAGAAGAATACCAGTAGCGTTAGAGGATAAAGTAGAGGCCAAATTGGTAGAAGATCTTGGAAGCTCTTGGAACCTTTGAAAGGGTTGATGGACCAAGCTGTTGGATATCGCCCATTGTGATTGTGTTTAAAGAAAACAAAGAGTTACGCATATATGTAGCTATGGGACGTGCTAATTCTGCCATACCACGAGAACACTTTCTACTCCCAATTTTCGAATCATTTATGACTAAACTACAAAGTGTCAAATTCTTTACAAGATTGGATTTATAGGATGCATACCATCAGTTGGTGTTGGATCCTTCGAGCCGTTATACCATATAACCACGTTTATAACACACAAAGAATTATTTAGGTATAAAAGGCTCATGTTTAGAGTGAATTCAGCTCCTGAAATATTTCAGCGTTTTCTAGAAAACGTTCTTGCTCTATGAAGTATGCCATAAATTATTTAGATGATGTGGTCGCATTTGGGTCAACGGAACGAGAATTGAAGGAAACCGTAAAAGAAGTATTGTGTATATTTGAAAAATACAATATTCTATTGAACAACGATAAGTGCATTTGGAACACCACAAAACTGAAGTTTTTTGGGCATATATTGTCTACTTCTGGTAGACCCTGATAAGGTAAAGGCGATTTTAGGGTTTCGAGCGCCGCAGAATAAAGAAGAGGTTCGAAGTTTCCTCGGTTTGGCTACGTATGTCGGAAAATTTATTCGGGACTTGGCAGACGTAACGGAACCGATCAGACAATTAATGAAGCGTAACGCGAAATTTGTTTGGAGAGAACTACAAGAAAACTTGTTTTAACGATTAAAAGAATTGTTAGCCATAGAATACCAACGCTCTCACACTTTAATCCAAAGAAGCGAACTCGCCTAATTGCGGATGCCAGCCCAGTTGCATTAGGGGCGGTTCTAATACAATTCGATAGAAATGGAGATTATTATAGCCTTTGCAAGTAAAAGCATTTCGGATGTGGAGAAACGGTACTCCCAGACAGAAAAATAAAGCCTGGCGTTGGTTTGGAGTATTGAGCGGTTTTATTATTATTTAGCCGGCGTTGAATTCAAACTGGTTGTTTTGAACAGCACTATATCCCACAGTGTGTGGAAGTGTAGCGCTGTTCATAACAAGAAAAATTTCCTTCGCATGGACTACTACTGCAGCACTTTTCCTGGGCTAGGTGACAGTCGTGGGGTGGGACAAAAAAAATTTGGCAGTTTACGAAAAACTTGTGGATGCTGCAATGGGATGTTATGTTCCAAGGAAAAAAAAATATGATAAACCTGATGTAAATATATAAAACAACGCAAACCAAGAAAATGTAGGGTTTTACTGTATAGTACCAGCTTTTAATTTACTGTTATATAGAGAAGACCGTTGATGAATTGGCCTTAGTGTCTACGCCACCCGAGTGAAGTGTTATATGATTGGACACTTCCCTCCCTTATTTTGAACTCTAAATCACGGCATATTTTTTTTATGGATATCTTAAAATAACATAATTACGACATTGCCTAAATCAAAATAGTAATAACAAACTTAATGAACATTATTGAATTGAATAAAGGTAAATAAATAAATAAATAAGATTCTCAAAACGGAACAAACGAACAAATACGAACAATTATTTTATGCATATTAGTATCAATGAACGCTGTCAATAAAGTAAATAAAACAAACAAAAATTTTCTAAAATTCAAGAATTAATTTGTAAGCTACATATGAAATATTTATTGCCAAATAAATTAATGATAATAATAATTTAATTTAAATGAATTAATTAAGCATGTAGATAATTTTTGATAATAACTTAGAATTAATGACGACATAAATTTAAAAAAAAAAAAAAAAAAAAAAAAAATTCAAACTAACACATCAATAACGGATCGATCCCCCTAACATCTTAACGCCATAATAATGTTATATATTAATACTAATACAATCTATTTATATAACTGACTTAATTTAGAAAACATGAATTATGCTTTGCTTAAAAGGAACTGTATCTTAGCATTTTAAACACAGCATAAGATTCATTATAGTTTAAAGTTATTTATATAAATCTTAATAAATATTAATAAATAAATTAATAAATAAAAATATGCGACATGGTAAATAATTTTAGATTATTTCCATATTTTCATGAAAAAAAAGAAATAATAATAAGTTTTGTTTTGCACTTAAGTTTAACGCAAACTGAAGGTCATAACGGATTCATTGCTCCAAATTGATTGATTGATTGATTGATTGATTGATTTAGTGTGTACGACCAAGCCTAAGGCAAGTTTCCCGGAATACGCCGGGTCCACCGTACACCCTTTTACGAATAACAAAATCGAGGGAAAGGAAAGGTATGTTAGTAATAAAGAATCAACCCGGTTCTAGACACCATGGCGGTTGATAGTTAGTAAATAAGGCAACACAAGACAACACAATTTCTAAACTACATGATTGTTAACTGCTTGTTGTTCCTGGTGCGTTGAGTCCGGCTAAAACTTTGTTACTGAAAATTAGGATTAAATTTAATCCCTTTAAGAACGATTAATTCTCGAACAATTTTAGATTCTGAAACAAATTAAATTATTTATCAGTACATATACTTAAGATAAACAATTTTCTATGATCTTATTAATCTAAGAATACTTAAAATTACATCCGGCTCAATCCTAGGCTACCTAAATAGTTCAATAAATAATTTAAAAAGTCCTCGTCCAGACCGTCCAAGGAGAGTCTAAATTTGTAACGTTGTTTTATAGAAGGGTATAAAGTTTTGCGATAATTTATGACAAAAGGGCAGAGGAGTTAAAATTTAAAAATGATCAAAAAATGTGTGACATAGTTTATAAAGGAGCACTTAAGTCACGTTTTATATTATATTTATTCTAGAAATTTAGATTTGTATACGTTACGGTATTTTTTCACTTAGTTTATTTATTTTAGTTTAATTACTATCAGCGAACACACGAACAAACAAACAACAAACGAAATGAAAACAAAACGGGAAAGTAAAAAAAAACTGAGAATAAGCAAAATAGAGACAAAACCTTACATTTTTTTTCGATTAAACTCGATTTTCCTTATTCTATTCTCTGTTCTCAGTATGCATTGTACATACATATATGGATTCTGAAGTATACAAAGTTTTCTGAAGCGTACAAAAATAAAATTTAAAAACAACATTTTTTTTAAATAAACTAATTAAAAACAACATAAATTATCATTTTCTGCAAAAAAAAAATTGTTTATTTTTTACCCCAAAACGATAAAAATATTATGAGTTAAGTGGTTAAATTAATTTAATTAATTTAAAAATTAATGTAATTCTACATTACCTATACTACTCCGCATTAAAACTAAAATACCCAAACCAATCGTGACATATACCTATTCATCTAATGATTTAATATGAATTATATGACCCATTCGATTCAACACATGTACTCGATTATACGAATTACTCATATAAGAATCCCATTTGAATCGAAAACATTGTTGCTCTTGGTATATAAAGAGCACTTTAAATGAACAGAACAAATGAAAACAACACCAGGAAAAATATTAGAATCCTGCTGCAATATTAAACCCCTCACACACATACAGAAAATAAGTACATATTTTCATATACTCTTTATGCGTAAGCTGAATCAAAATGAAAACGCATACGTATAAAAATATTCTCATTTAATCCTTTATATGGATTATGTGTAGCCGGGGACGTAGTTTTCATTGTATATCACACTACACATACAACACTTCAATGGCGAGATTTCCTGCTATAAAATGTTATGGAGAATTATAATATACTGTTGAATATATTTTTAAAATGACGACGAACATACACACGGCTGCGAATACACTAAACAAAAAACAACCGCATAGCATACTACGAAATATATTCATTTCTATATAAAGAATATGAAGAATATAATTGTGTCGTTTATACAAAATAAAAATACAAATAATCTCATAAAGCTTGGGACATAACATCAGAAAAAAATACCATGGTATTTTTTACGAACTCTCTTCCAATCAAATTACCTCAAATGATATAGGCCCCTCCTACTAGTTCCATACTCGAGTTGAAAAAATACTTACTTTGAGCAAAAAGTGGCGCAGGGTTACCAACTAAACCAATATAATTTTAATATTTTTAAGTCTATTTTGCTCATAGCAAAGACAAAACGTTTGCTCTATTTTGAAAACTTCGTTTTATTTTGTTTTATTTTCTTTGATGTGAATGTAAATTAATATTGTTATAAAAGTGATTTTGAATTAAATATATTATATTTATATATATTTATTTGGGTTGACCAAATAATAAATAATGTGTAATACCAGTAAGTATTTATAATTAATTTAATATTGAAATTTTAATACTGGCAATAAATTGAGGTTTTGTACAATACATAGATAAGGCATTGCCCCAATTTTTAGCAGAATTGTTTCATTCGCCTATAGTGTTGATTAGTGTCTGATTTATTTTCGTATATAATAATAAATTACACAAACTTAATGTAATTTTAATATTTTAGATCAAAACCGAGAAGTTGACCTCAAGATAATCGAGGAGGTCAGGAAAGAAGGAAGGGAATACATATATGATCTAGGCCATATGAGTTATAGGAACACTCTTTTAAAAAAAAATACATGGGAGGAAATTGCGAAAGCGGTAGCCGTATCAGCGATGGATTGTATGAAAAGGTGGAAGGCGCTACGATCCAAATATTTTAAATTATGTAAACCAGGGAAAAGTGGAAGCGAGGCTGAACCATTCAAAGAAAAAGACCAGTGGCTGTTAAGAGCCCTGGATTTTTAAAAAAAACAAAATATAGATGAGTATGTTTATATAAATATGCAATATGCATACATAAATATTATATTTTATAATAGCTTACAGAAACCTATATAAATTGTTTTGAAATATTTCAGACAATTTTCATTACAAAATGTGTATACACTTTTATATATATATATATATATATATATATATATATATATATATATATATATATATATATATATATATATATATATACCTGAATTCGGAGTCGCTACGAGTGTGTATCAGCTATACAATGGGAATCTCACGATTTTAATTTAATTTAAATGTATTTATGTTAGTAAAATTAATTTTGTATTTTATTTGTAGACCTACAGTAACCAGTTTTGCTCCTGATTCATGCTCAAGAAAGTTTCAAGACCTATTTGATGTAACAGCAGAAGAAATAATGGATGAAGAAATTTGCACACCAACAATTATAGTACCATCGACACCAATTCTATTGCCACGTACTGAAGATCCAGGGCCAAGTCGTATTCGTAGTGAAATCCAACCCCCGGTACGACCACTTGTACGTAAAAGGCCACAAACTGATGAACCTTTGGATCGCAATATACAATATATTTGTGATACTATAAGGCAACATCAGGAACTGGTAAACTCATTAAAAAATGAGCAGTGTCTGCTAAGGACTTTCGCTGAAACATGGACCAGAGATTTTTCTAAATGGCCAAGGTCGGAACAGGCAACATTTTTTAAAGAAATTACCTTACAAATTGAAGAACGCAACAACCATTTTAATATTAGTTTAGAATAACTTTTTTATTTAGTATTTAATATATTTTTTAATTTTTAAAATAATAAATGTGATGAATATTGACTTATAATTTTATATGATATAATAAATGTGATGAATTTATATTTTATGTTTTAATGTGCACTAGTATACTGCCAGGGCAACACATCTACGTCGTTAAAATATGATCGAAACTGGTCCCTAATTTCATTTGCAGTTCGACTGGAGTTATTTGATCCTACTCTGTGTACGGTTTCCATACCGCTACTCTCTTCATTACGCCAGGATCCCGGTCGATAAATATCACCCACATAACTATCCGCTAGGCCAGCATGTATGTATTCCGTTACTCTTTTATCTCGGAGCCAATTGTGTAAAACCACTGTTCCCTTAATTATGGCCAGTACGGTACTTTTACCCGCCAAAATTGGTCTTCGGTATATCCTCCATCTATTGGAAAGTATACCGAACGCATTCTCCACCACTCTTCTGGCTCGTGACAATCTATAATTGAATGCACTTTTATCTATCGGGAGTAGCATAGTGTTCCTACTAGGATAAGGGCGCATTAGATTTGGCAGTAATGGGAATGCCTCATCTCCGACAAATACATAAGGGTACTCATTATTATCCCTTAGGTTATTTGGAAGTGGTAAGTTGAGGTCATCTCCACCACTTATTATCGACCTCCCAAAAGTGCTCCGCCTAAATATATTACTGTCGCCGACATGACCTGGTGCTCCTAAGTCAACAAAAATAAACTTATAGTGTGCATCACATATGGCAAAAAGTACAACGCTGTGACTATGTTTATAATTTCTATAAACGGAACCCACTTTGGAAAATGCCTTAAAATGAAAGAAATTTATCATATATACTAAAATACCCTATATTATTGTATATAGATAATTACTTACTTGTATGATGACGTGCTTCCCGTCCATTGCTTTTACCCACTCGATACCCGTATTTGCCAATCGACACCATACTGTCACCGCTGGCGAGGTAACTAATTAAATTTAAACCATAAATTATAAAGAAACTTAATTTTATTAATATATTTACCGCAGGGTTAATGATAACCGCTGGCCTGCACTGATTGACCTTTCCCCGATATAATTTTTTTGAATACGAGGACCAACCATCGCTAGTAGTTCATCGAATGTCTGTGGATTCATCCGATGATAATTACTGAACGCTTCAGTGTCGGTTAGCCTCATTTCCTCAACAAGGTTACTATAAAACCCTTGCGCAAATCTGTTGCGATTGACAGGGTTTACGCTAAACCGTCTGACAGATCTACGCTGTTCAGTACGTCGTTTGTGTTGCAAATAATGTATTAAAAGTGAATTTAAAACTGAGATATCCTCATTTAAAAGATTAATTAAGTTTTGTCTTGAAAAAGACATTTTGGTTGAAAAGAAATAGTAAAAAAAAATATTAAAACAGAACAAAAAAACAGAACGCGCTTTAAGTTAAACAAAAAAATTTAAAAAAATTGATGAAAAGAAAAGAAAATGAAAATGAAATGAAAATTTATTTAGTAGAAATTTAATTTGAATAAAACAATTAGAAAAAACTCAAAACCCGATACAAATAAATCAAAAATCACAAAAATTAATTGGCATACAAATTTTGTTTTAACACGACACAGTCAACAACAAAAGCAAATTGAAAAAAATTTTGACAAGTTCAGATGACAATTAAAATAGACTTTTTTTGAGCAAAAACCCAATAGTACCTAACTTCAATTGATACCATGGTATTTTTTTCTGATGTTATGTCCCAAGCTTAAGAGTAAAGAGTAAAGAGAGAAACAAAAAACTTGAAATTTCATGTACAGAAACAAAAAATTAACTGCGCATATCAATTTGATCGATTTTAATTCCATCTAAATATGAGATAATGTATTTGAATTTTATACACTAACTACACCAATTTAAGAGGCATGCATCATTAAGCGAAAAAGATCCAAAGCTTAATTTAATTCGCTATAAATTAAAAACATTGCCTGGTTAATGCATCCCGATGGATTGCATTTTATCCATATTTATATTTAAATTTCACTATAGTTACACACAAATTTTCACTTAATTAAATTAAATTAAAATAAAATAAAATAAATTATATATTTAAACTTTACACTACATTAAACAAATAAATAAAATTAATTAAATTAAATTAAAATTATATTCTCGAAGAAGACGACAAAAACACGTCCTTCTTCTTCGAGCGTCAACGACCGCCGAAAACATAACGGATTCATTGCTCCAAATACAAATAAATTGAAGAAGCATTAAATTCTTCAATTTATTTGTATACCAAATTGGTTCTTTAAACGGGACCAAATAATGCAGCAATCTAAAATCATGGAAGAACCAAGAATATTCCGTTTCTGGAACAGAAACCGTATGTCTTCCGTATATAAATTAATCTTTAGCCGGCTCTTTCTGTTCCCAAGGAATAATAAATAGGATATAAACAATATCTCAGTTGTACTGTGAATATAAACCAACAAAAGAACAACGAAATTATGGCTAATGTTCCATTTTTAAATTCCATAACTACACAAAAAAATTGGAATAAAGAAATAAAGTTATGTATAAATAAGATTTTTACCGTTAAAGTTTCTAGAAAAACTTGGAGGAACCATGCTAAAATGATCACAATTTATTCCTTCCTTGCAAAGAACTTGCAATTTACGAAATCATCACTATATAACAACAAAAAAAACTTTATTGAAACAAAAATCCGCACTATGACACACAAAAATTAACTAAATGTTAATTTTAATTAGTTAATTAAACTTACGAAATATCACACAAGAATTTAATTTTAATAACTAAAACCAACAAGAATTTAATTTCAATATACATAGGTATAGTAGTACCTAAATATTATAATTTTTTCACTTTGATTTATAAGCACAATTTACTTCGAGACTTGAAAACAGAATGAACATCGGACCATAATTTTGATTGCAATTATTTGGTAATACGGATTACCCGCTATATCATGAATGTACATAATATAAAACCAAGTACATAACATTTGATAATTATGGTACGATCATCATTTTTTGAAAAATAAAACTAAATACATTTTTTTGTTATTGCAATCAAGACAATAATGACAACAAAAAGAAACAATTCTGTGGCATTTCAGAAAAACCACTTATCTCTATATGAAACTCATATAGAGATAAGTGGTTTTTCTGAATCGCCACAGAATTATATGATCATCATTGATTGCTCTTACCATTCAAAAAATATTCTTATTTCTAAACTGAATTCATTCAAAATATTGTACAGGGTACATGTAAATAATATGCATAAAAGAAATAAACCAACTTCGCGCGCATTAGGGCAAATGATAAAATACAACAAAACAACGATTCC